>ML432682.1:102716-144865 GCA_005239525.1 Nicotiana knightiana
GTGTAGTGTTACAAGATGATGTCATTCGGACTAAAGAATGCTGGGGCCACCTACATGAAGGCTATGACTACCATTTTTCATGACATGTGAAATAAGGAGATCGAGGTGTATGTGGACGATGTCATCATCAAATCCAAGAAAGCCACAGATCATACAGCAGCTTTGAGGAATTTCTTCGACAGACTGCAGAAGTAAAACCTGAAATTAAACCCTGCAAAGTGTGCATTCAGGGTCTCTGCCAAAAAGTTACTTTGGTTCATTGTCAGCCGCTGAGGGATAGAATTGGATCCATCAAAAGTCAAATCCATCTAGGAGCTGCCACCGCTGAAGAGTAAGAAAGATACAATGAGTTTTCTAGGACGGCTAAACTATATCAGCCGATTCATAGCCAAGTCCACAGCCATATGTGAGGCAATTTTCCAGATGTTGAAGAAAGATGTTGCAACTAGTTGGACCGAGGATTGTCAAAAGGCTTTCGACAAGATCAAGGAATACCTATCAACACCACCAGTTTTGGTCCCGCCAGAGCCAGGTAGACCTTTGCTACTCTACCTCACAGTGTTAGATGGAGCCATCGGCTGTGTTCTGGGAAAGCACGACGAGACAGGGAGAAAGGAACAAGCTATCTATTACCTGAGTAAGAAATTCACTCCATATGAAGCGCGATACTCTTTATTGAAACGTACCTGTTGCGCCTTGACCTGGATAGCTCAAAAGCTGAGGCATTACTTCTGTGCTTACACAGCGTACCTCATATCAAGGATGGATCCCCTGAAATATATCTTTCAAAAACCTATGCTCACTGGCAAGCTGGCTAAGTGGAAAATCCTGTTGAGTGAGTTCGACATTGTTTGTATAACTCAAAAAGTATTCAAAGGACAGGCACTAGCAGATCATCTTGCTGAAAACCCTGTGGAAGGAGAATACGCACCCCTGAAAACGTATTTTCTCCATGAAGAAGTGTTATTCACAGGGGAGGATATTGCTGAATCCTACGACTGTTGGAGGATGTTCTTTGACAGAGCGACAAATTTCAAAGGAGTCGGTATTGGAGTTGTCTTGGTATCAGAAACTGGCCAAATTATCCATTATCTATTAAACTCAGATTTCCCTGCACCAACAACATGGAAGATTATGAAGCTTGCATCCTAGGACTCAACATGGCCATCAACATGAATATTAAGGAGTTGTTGGTAATCGGCGATTCAGATTTGCTTGTGCACCAGGTACAAGGAGAATAGGCCACTAAGAATTCCAAGATACTGCCATATCTGCACCATGTGCAGGAATTGAGAAAGAGGTTCACGAAGATAGAGTTTCGGCATGTTCCCAGGGTTCAGAACGAGTTTGCCGATGCATTGGCCACTTTGTCATCAATGATACAACATCCAGACAAGAACTTCATTGATACTATCCCAGTAAGGATCCATAGTCAGCCAACATATTGTGCTCATGTTGAAGAAGAAACAGATGGGAAGCCTTGGTTCCACGACATCAAAAGGTATTTGACAAAAGGGGAATACCCGGAGCATGCAAACCATACTTAGAAACGCACGCTTATTGTCCAACATTTCTTTCACGGAGGAGGAAACTTGTATAGAAGAATCTCTAATTTGGTATTGTTGAGGTGCGTCGACGTGAAACAAGCTTCTAAGTTGCTAGAAGAGATACATGTCGGAACCTGCGGCCCGCATATGAATGGCTTTGTCTTGGCCAAGAAGATACTCAGGGACGGTTATTTTTGGATGACCATGGAGACAGATTGCATCCGGTATGTCCAAAAATGCTACCAATGTCAAGTACATGCAGATATGATAAATGTGCCGCCAAATGAGCTCAATGCAACAAGCTCACCTTGGCCATTCGCCGCCTAGGGAATGTATGTCATTGGTCTAATCGAGCCCACTGTCTCAAGTGGGCATCAATTCATCCTTGTAGCTATTGATTACTTCTCCAAATGGGTCGAAGGAGCATCTTACAAGGCAGTGACTAAGAAAGTCATAGAAGATTTTGTCCGCGACCAGTTTGTTTGCTGATTCGGAGTTCCGGAGTCCATCATCAGTGACAATGCCGCCAATCTCAACAGCGATATGATGAAATCCATGTGTGAGACCTTCAAAATGAAGCATAAGAATTCCACAACCTACAGACCTCAGATGAATGGAGTTGTAGAAGCTTCCAACAAGAATATCAAGAAGATACTGAGAAAGATGGTAGAAAATCACAAATAATGGCACGAGAAGCTACTATTTTCTTTACTAGGATACCGTACCACAGTTCGCACATCAACCGAGGCAACTCCCTACTTACTAGTTTACGGTACTGAAGTTGTTATTCCTGCCGAAGTGGAGATTCCTTCTTTGATGATCATACAGGAAGCTGAGCTCAACGATGCATAATGGATAAGGAACCATTATGAGAAACTATCCTCATAGACGGAAAGAGGATGAATGCAGTATGTCACGGCCAGCTTTATCAGAACATATTTTCCAAAGTTTTTAACAAAAGGGTCAAGCTAAGACAGTTCACACGTCGGCAACTGGTGTTGAAATGGATATTTCCATATCAGGATGAAGCCAAAGGGAAATTCTCTCCCAACTGGCAAGGTCCTTACATGGTTCACAGAGTATTGACGGGAGGAGCCCTCATACTCGTAGAAATGGACGGAGAATTCTGGCCAAAACCAATCAATTCTGATGCAGTCAAGCGATACTATGTGTAATTGTTTATGTCTCCGCAATGATGTAAATTGAACTACGCTCGACCTGATTCCCGCTTAAGAGGGGATACTTAGGCAGCCCTATGGATTCGGTCACAATTCAATAAAAATCTTATTTCCCCTACAATCAGAAGCTGGGGCAAAATTTTGAGGAGGACCCTCAAAATTCCAAAGCAAATTCAGCGATCGCAACATATATAGCAGTCAGAGATGCTTATACATCTAACTGGGGAAAATTTTTGAGGAGGGCCCTCAAAATTTTACGGCAAGAGAAGTCGCAATGTCTCAGATCGTGTGGTTCATCTAACCAACTTCTCAAAAAATATATTTTCGCTATGTCTTTGAAAACTATGCATGCTTGCTTGTAAAATAACTCTGTTTAGCAAACGCTACCCCCCAATGATTTGAACAGGATCTTCAGACCAAGCAAGCGAGCCGACGGAGGCACGAACCGACCTCCCATTTTACAGAACTCACAATTTTCTTTGGTTGCAGGAACAAAGAATATACATTCCCCAAAGTCACAATCTTCATAACAACCGTGATACTGAAATCTACTACCAGCTAAGAAAACTCTGCTATCATCTACTATTTATTCTACTTTTGCATGAGACTAAGCTTTATATCCATTTGCATGAGGCTAAGCGCTTCCTCCACATCTGCAGAAGTCTAAGCACTGCCTTCCATCTGTATGGGACTAATCCCTGTCCCGAATCTTGCAAGAGACTAAGCTCTGTCTCCATCTGCATGAGGTTAAACCCTGCCTCCATATCTGCAAAAGGCTAAGCACTACCTTCCATCTGCATGGGACTAAGCCCTGTCCCGAATCTTGCATGAGACTAATCTCTGTCTCCATCTGCATGAGGCTAAGCCCTGCCTCCAAATCCGTATAAGTCTAAGCACTGCCTTCCATCTGCGTTGGACTAAGCCCTGTCCCGAATCTTGGATGAGACTAAGCTCTGTCTCCATCTACATGAGGCTAAGCCCTACCTCCATATCTGCATAAGGCTAAGCACTGCCTTCCATCTGCATGGGACTAAGCCCTGTCCCGAATCTTGGATGAGGCTAAGCTCTGTCTCCATTCACATAAGGCTAAGCCCTGCCTCCATTAGCATAAGGCTAAGCATTGCATTCCCTCTACATGGGAATAAGCCCCGTCCCGAATCATGCATGAGACTAAGCTCTGTCTCCATCCGCATGAGGCTAAGATCTGCCTCCTATTTGCATTTTTTGCCGAGACTAAGCGCTATCTCTCCGGCACTATCTATTCTTCTCTTCTTTTGGGCTAAGCTCTGCCCTCTACTTCACAAGACTAAGCCTTGTCTTTTTTATTTTGACATCATATTATTGTAACTCATGGGCTAAAATATCGACATCTTATCCAAAGGCATCATCGTCTAAAGGCACCATCCTCATATCCGGAAGACACCATGACATGGCATGAGGATCTCTCAAATTTGCATATCATTATTCAAAGGCGTCATGGTTCGGAGGCACCATTTCATGGCCCCGAGAACATCATTTCATGGTCCGTAAATCCCTCACTGAATAATTCATGTCCCAGGACATCATGGTCTAAGGACGCCATCCTCAACCGTCCAAAGACAATTCTCATGGTCCGAAGGGAATCTGCATCAGGTTTAAATTTCCCCACAAACATACGCTTGTAGCATCTTTTACTTGCAGGTGACCCGATGAGAAACCGTTATCCCGACATGAGCAATCCAGCTCCGATTCCTTCGAACTATCTCAATCCTGACCTCTCAGCACAACTATTATTCACCTATTCCAAAACCTCGTGTCCGTTCTTGTGATGACTTCATCGATATATTCCGATGATGAATCCAGAACTACACACGGCCTGATTCCTGTAAAACCAGGGATATGTAGGCAGCTCAGAGACCAGAGTGCGGCCTAAATCTCTCAAACCATTTCGCTCGGTCAAAATTGGCCATTATATCTTTACCCGACAACTCTTCCATCCTTCCCGGGTAAAGAGGGGCAGATGTTGATACCCAATTTTTCCCTATAATATTTTTAAATGCATATATACCTTCAAAACTATGCATTAGCATTAATTGATATTTTTTCATAATTTCGACATTGTTAAAATTAATTTATCCCAGTATTTTATTTATATAAATAATTACAAAATTGCATCACAAATGACTTTATAACATTTCATGATTTAATTTTGCTATTTATGGTCATATTAAGCTCGAAATATTTCCACAAATAGCCACATTTACATTTCTGGGTTACAATTGCAATAACTTCGCAATTATAGCCCATGCGTACATTATTGCATTATTTTACCAGAAAAGGGCTCATTGTATTTTGGAAATACTGAATAATTATTTTTAAAATATTTCTATGCATGAAAATTATTATTTATAATTTTTTAATTATTTTATAAATTATTTTTATTAATTATTTAGGGATTTAATAAATAACCCCTTCTATTTCAGACCTGGCCTCTTTCAAAACCAGCCCAAAACCCCTTTTAAAACTAGCTCAAATCCCTTTAGACCCAATCTGCAAAACTCGACCCAATAGCCCTGTTTAATTATGGTCACTGATAATTTTTACCAACGGTCCACAATTAAACCTACCATAATTAATCCTAACCTAACCCCCTAACCCTTCTCATTCTTTCCTTCCCCCGCTGCTATCATCTCTCCTCGTCTCTCAAACTCTCTCTCAACATATCCCTAGCCCTAAACGCCGTCACCGGCGTGAACCCCTCCTATGGTGCTCTTATGTCATCCTCCGACCACTCCTGGTCTCCCACGTTGCATGGCTCTTCGATTCCATGAATCCTTGAGAGGGTCTCAGGGAACTCCAACTGGTTCTAGTTTGAAACTTTGCTTACCGTCCTGTCTAAGGACATTTTTCGTTTGTAAGTAATAATCTCTCCCTGTTTTTTTACGAATCTATGGGTTATTGACCTATTCTCTCATCTCTACTACTTTTCTGAAAAACCTAGTCTGATACTATCAATTCTTCTCATAGTTGTATAGATCTGAGATGAATTGAGCACTATTACATGTTTTCCTTTGAAAACTTCTGGTTTAACTGATTATTCTGACTCTTCCTAAACTAGAGTTCATTCCACGTTGTTTTTCAAAGGTTTTTCTGACTCCTAAGTGTTTGATTAATTTTTCTTTCGTCTTCGTCACTAATTTGTGCAAAAATACTTAAACCTTAGTTGATTTTGTGTGATACACTGATTTTTCCAACCTTTGCTTCGATTTTGGGTACTTTCTGTGTTACCAGTCGTATTACTTTGCCCTATTTTATGGACTTAAACATTGTTCCTTGTTAAATCCAGTATTTTTGTGGCTTTTCCCTAATTAACCTCTGTTAGGGTTCGAGCCTGCTCTTTCCGGTTAAGTTCTATGTTTCTGTGAGGTTTTACTTAGTCTAATTTCTATTTATGGAAGTTGAGTAATTCTTTCCGGAAATCAGTGTTATTTTGAAAGTTTTGCTGATTGCTTTATTCCGTTAGAGATTCGTATGCATAAATCTTGTTTGTTTCCTTGTTTATGAATTTAATTGGTCGTCTATTATTTGGTATGATTGGGATTCTTGCTTTAATTAAACTCCCATGTTATTACCGTTTGATCAATTACCCCTAATTAAGGGAGGTTTATTCCGAACCTTTATGTGATTGGATTCTGTGACTCTATGAATTCCTTAATTGACTGAATGCTGATTCATTTACCTTATTTGTTCTACTCTTAAATTTTATATATACACTCTTGTTTTTCCTCTCAACACACGAACAATTAGTTCAGAATACACACACACTCTCAAATTATCTCTTATTTCTCTGCTACGTGTGCTAGACAGTGGAACTCTACTTGCTTTACATTCTACACTTTGCTTCCTTAACTGGTATGTCTCTAGTTCAAACCGTTTTTTTTCTTTAGTCAATTTCCATATTTCTATTTGCATTTTAGACAACATGTTTAAAGGGTATTACAGATCCATGCCTAGGCAAGCCTTAGGTAATTAAGGTCCTATAAAACTGTAAAAGATTAAGCTCTGTTTATTTGTGAAACTGCCCTGGTCAAACAGGTTCTAAAATCAGTAGGCAAACTGATTAGGTTTATGCCACTTCGCCTTAAAACAATACTGTATATTCTCTGTTTGTTATGTTCCCCTAGATATTTGTCCTAGGAATTTCTAGAATTCTCTGAAATCTGTGTTTGAGATGTGCTAATTATCTGTTTATGTGTGGAGGTAAACATGAGCCTCTTAATTGTTTTCATATTTGACAGTCCTATATGGTCTTTGTTGTCGCTCAGATTTTTCCCTTTTTAACACCTTAGGAGAGTCTAGATTTGCCTAAAATATAGGTCCTAAACACCTCCGGGACCACAAGGAAGGGACGGGTAATGCACGCTTAGAAATCGTTTAATTAAAACCGCTTATACAATCGCTAAGGGGAAGGTAATTGGGTAGTAAAAGGATGTGATCACTTGTACGCTAATGCCACGTGTAACCCCTCTAGTGTAGGAAGGATTATCAGGCATTGTACATATGTGATCCTATAGGTTAATAACTTAGGACTCCCCCATTTTATTTACTTATGTGTGCTTATATTGTTTACCTTTTAAACTCCTTTTATCTTACTTACATATGTGTGCTTTGACTGCTTATCTATTAAATGACTAATTTACTAAGTAAGTTTGGCCCGGACCCATCATTGTGGACCTCGAGGGGTGCCTAACACCTTCCCCTCAAGGTAATTTCAATCCCTTACCCAATATCTGGTAACGTAGACTGGTTTCATGAAATACTTGCATTAGGTGCCCTAACGCACCATAAATCCGTTAGGTGGCGACTCTTCATTTTCCATACCCCTCTCCCAAAAGGAAGGGAGTTGTCCCAAATGAATGTTGAAACCCGATTACGCGAGGAAAAAAGGGGGCTAGACATTAAATGCCAAAGGTTTGCACCGATGATCCATCATCCCGGTGCATTCAGTCCTATCCCCGCGGCCCTTCAAAAAATGGGGATGGACATCGTCGGCCCCCTGCCAACAGCACCAAGTAAAGCTAAATTCATTTTGTTTATGACTGACTACTTTTCCAAATGGGTGTAAGCGCAGGCCTTCGAGAAAGTAAGAGAAAAAGAAGTCATAAACTTCATATGAGATCACATCGTGTCTCAGTTCGAGATACCCGCTGAAATCGTATGCGATAACGGGAAGAAATTCATCAGCAGCAAGGTAACAAAGTTCCTCGAGGAACACAAAATAAAGAGGATCTTATCGACGCCATATCACCAAGCGCAAACGGCCAGGACGAGTCCACGAACAAGACTATTGTTCAAAACTTGAAGAAAAGGTTGAGTGAAGCTAAGGGGAAATGGAGAGAATTTTTACCCGAGGTTCTTGGGGCATATCGAACGACATCAAAGTCCAGCATGGGAAAACTCTGTTCTCTTTGGTGTATGGTTCGAAAGCATTAATTCTAGCCGAGGTCGGGGAACCTAGCGTCGGGTTTCAGCATGAAACCGAAGAATCAAATCAAGAGTCTATGAACACTAGTCTCAAACTATTGGATGGAAAAAAAGAAGCTACGCTTGTTTGAATGGCCGCACAAAAGCAAAGGATCGAGAGGTATTATAACAGGAGGGCCAACCTTCGTCACTTCGGAGTCGGGGACTTAGTTCTAAGGAAAGTTACCCTCAATACTCGAGACCCGAATGAAGGGAAACTAGGCCTAAATTGGGAAGGACCATATCGAGTCATCAGAGTCGTCGAAAAAGGATCTTACAAACTTAGCACGATGGAAAGCGAACAATTGCTAAACAATTGGAATGTATCACTGCTCAAACGATATTATTGTTTAGGTATGATCTTCTCTTTTTTCCATTTGTACTCAATACTAAATCAATGCAGGTGTTCGATCGAAGATGTCGAGACACCCTTCTACGCGAAGACCTTAGGTTTTAAAGCATGTGTTTCACTCTTTTTCCTTAGATCGGTTTTTATCCCAAATGGGTTTTTCCGGTGAGGTTTTTAACGAGGCACCAACTATGTGCTGCCTAAGGGGAATTCAACAATATCCAAGACATCTGTTCAATCAACCTCGAATACTAGGGGCATCACCCTTGGGGACTAACATTGCAAGGAAAATACTTCACGCCTAAGAGGGTCTTAACAGGAAAACTTTGTAATGGGCCAAACGGTCAAAGGAATCGTGTCCATATAGAATAACCGAGCCCCGGGGCAAAACATTTACGCATGTATGAGTTATTTAAAGAAGCATCCTTTCTATATTAAACACTTGGTGTCTTGAAGAAATTTTCTACTACATGAGCTCCATACTTATGATTCTATATGAGAAAAGGCTCAAGAGCCAAAACTCAAATTCACCTCGGCTACTCGGGGACTGTCATCGGGATTCAACACATTCGACTTATATAAACTTGAATTCGTAAGACCTCAAAGAGGCATCCCTCGACATAAAGGCCAAGGCCATCACACTCGGGGACTAACATTTCGAACAAGTTCGAAATGCCATCAGGAAACAAGTCCAAGAGACATACCCGAAGGCTACGTCCATATTAAAGACTACGGTTATATGAAAAGGCTATGGCCAAAATGATGCGGTTCGGAGACGTCTGACTTCCGCTATGAACTAAAAGGCCTTCAAATACTTTGAAAAAACTGGTTAAATAAAGGCTAACCTCGGCAAAATAATCAAAGGGCTTTGATAAAATCAGCCCTCCAGAAAACATCAAGAGGTAAAAAAACTACTTACACACAAACTTGTGCTAAGGCATTAGAAACAAGAGGGGGTTCCGATCGACACTAAACGATCGAAAAGACCCAATGGGTAAAATATGCGTGCCAAGGCACAAACATAAAAATTTTCACTAAGTCTTTTTAGCCGGAAAAGGGAAATAAATAGCCTTCTCTTAGAGGACATAACGGTCCGACTTAAAAGAGCCTAAGGGCCGATATACTAAGGGTTCGAGACTTTGTTCTCACCCCATTCGAACCCAAGGGTTCGATTACCCCGAGCCCAAACGAACATTTTTTTTCATGGCTCGAAGACTTGTCATTCAACACAAAAGGTATATGCCCCAAAGGTTGGAATCTTATTCGGAATCAATCGCGGTAACTTCAAAGAAACCATCTAAAGAAAAGTCTCGAATACACCATTCGAAGAATAAAATTATTGCAAAAAATTAAAGCAAGAAATATTGAGAAGGCCTTCAAAGAAATTTCTTCTTTTATATATACTCAAAAAAGTGATATGTACAAGGGTTCAACAAAAGAGAAGATACAAAAGGGAAAGAAAAAATTCCTATCTATGCCTCGGGAGAAACTCCTCCTTCGGGAGTAACTTCTCCCTCGGGGGATGCTTCTTCATTGGGAGTGGGTTCTGCTTCGGGCCCCTCTTCATTATCGGACCTGCCTTGGTTTCTTTCACCATCTTCATCGGAGGAGGAGGAGGAGGTAAGAAACCTAGCATCGGCTTCATCTGCCTTTGCTTGGGCAATCTCTTTAGTGAGGTCGAAGCCTCTAGCGTGAATCTACTCAAGGGTCTCTCTCCGAGATTGGCACCTGGCCAAATCATTGCTTCTTTTTTCTCGGTCGACTGCTTCCCTCGGCTCCGTTTGAGCAGCTTCAGTGTCTCTCAAATACACGTTAACAGTTTTATTATCCGTGATCTGAGTCTTCTTGACCTCGGCCCTGGATTCCGCAACCTCGGCTTCGATCTTGGCAAGTTTGGCCTCGAGCTCGGCTATCTTTTTGGCCTGAGCCGAACTTCTCTCTTTGACACTCCTGAGATGATCTCGGCCACTGTCAGTTTGGTTTGTTCAACTTCCTTTCCTGTAGCAAGGCGGTTCATCTTTTCCTTCCATTGTTTGCACTCGGCATTAACCCGATCAACCTCGCCTCGAAGTTGCCCCATCATCTCCAACTTTTGTTGTAGATGAGACATCGAAGTATTAGCTTCCACAGTCGGGACGAGAAGGCCGTACTCTTTCAAAACTATAGTTACCTTCTTATCCAGCTCGGTCTCATTTTCTTGAGCCTTGGTCAACTCTGCCCGAAGACCTTCGAGCTCCTCCTCCTTTTGATCACAAATGAGCCTCAAGGTCTTACCTTCACTCAACGACTTATTCATCTCAGCCTCGCACTGTCAGTTAAAGTAAGGCAAGAAAAAGGAAATTTTAATGTTAAGAAATCAAAGCTTACCTTAGAGAAGAGACGATGAGCCTCTTCGAAGATGGAAGACGCGTCGATGAGATCGGTATCATCGACCCTAGTAAAACAACCCCGGAAAGGATCGTCTTCACTAGGGACTCTGCCTAAGTCAGGCTTTCTCAAGGCCCGAGCATCCCTTATGGCTTCCATGGAGTAAACCAGCAACGACGGAGAATGAACCATTGTCACGGCCCCGGGCAGGTCGCCCGAGGCACTCTGTTCAGTCATGGGGATCTCGTAATCCATTTTATTTGGTGTGCTCATCGAAGGCCGAGGAACAACCGTAACCTCGGGTGATTCAGGAGCTTTTCCTTTTCCTTCCTTCGAGCTTTCCTCTCCTCAAGGAAGGGTCTCCGACTCGGAAGGTTTAATGGCCTCGACCGGCTTTTTGGCTCGGGCACTAGCGCCGAATCCTCGCCCTCATCTTCCTCCTCATCCAGGAACTGATGGATTGAGTCTATGTTCACGGGAATAACATCCCTCATGCGTCTGTGAACAAGGCCCGCTTTGTTTTTGCGGCCTTCGGGCTTCGAAGCCCTTTTACTCTTATTATCTTTCTTCGATTTTTGAGTCGAGGACTCGATCTTTTCATCAGAAGGGGCCGGCCTTATTTTGGAAAAGTCACAATGGCTGCACAGATGAAAATTAAGTATGAGGAAAGAAAAATCTCCAATAAATAAGGAAGTATCAAAGATTTTACCATGGTGTTGGCTTCCCACTTGCTCTTCGACAAGTCACTCCACTAACGTTTGTCATACGAGGAGGTATCGACTAGCTTCTGGACCCAGTCCTCGAGGTTGGGGATCGCCATGGGGCATCCAAGGGACCACTGAAAATAAATGAAAGAACATTATGCAAGGTATAGTGAAAATGCATAAAATTGCTAAGGAAACGGGCTCAATATTTGTCCTCATCTTTGCTGGCAAAGAAAGATTTGGTCGACCGGTGTTGGAGCTTTATCAATCCTCAAAAACGTTGAGGCCGGTATAACCGGATGAGGTGGTTGAAGGTGAAATCGAGCCCCTCAGCCTTGCTAGTGAAGTATCGAAGCATTATCACTACCCGCCAGAAAGACGGGTGGATTTGGCCGAGGGTAACTTTCTTGCAAAAATTGACTATGATTGGATCGAGGGGGCCCAACGTGAAGGGTAAGTGTACGCACTTAAAAAACTCTCCATGTGGGTAGTAATGTTCTCTTCACGGGTGGGGATCTGTACCACGGCCCCATTCCCCCAGCCACAGTCCTTTCTCACAACTTCGAGGTGTTTCTTTGTTATCAAACAGATGTACCTCGAAGCGTGCTCATATTGGCTAGGGACATCGGGATAATTTTTTATATAGAAGTCTTTATTTAAGGTAAAACCACCGGGAACGATCTCGTGGAGGGCCGACGCCTTACCTCCGGTCGGATGGGAAGAAGAGGAGGAGTTACCCTCTTTTTGAGGAACAATTTTAAAGGTTTTATCCATTGAATCCAGTTGAAAGAAGCAAAAGGAAATAATATTTGACAACTTTTAGCGTTAAATGGGCGGAAGAACTAGTGGCGGAAGAGAAGGAGATAGAGAGAAGAAGAGATCAGAGGAGTTGTAAAGCGGAGTTAAAAATTGCTAATGAGGTAAGTGCCCCTATATTTATATAAGGGCGGCAATGTTTTCACGGGTTAGTGGCCGACCGCCACTGACACATATTTAATTTTTTGGGGAAGTGTACCGACGAGATGTTTCAGTTGCCTCGGATTCTTACATCACGAGGGTGATGTCATTATCTAGGACTTCGGAAATTCGAGAATCAAATCGTTTCTTATCATTTTATTTTAAGAAACGCGGGAACTATCTGTATACAGTCGAAATCGGGCTGGCCCGATTTCATGAGGTCAGGGAGTCACTCCGAGCCCGATTTCAAAATGGACCAAGCGAGCTCGGTAGATCGAGCTCGAGCTTGATGACAGAGTGCAAGGCTCGAGCTCAGAAGTGCACAATACCAGGGTCGGGTATGACCTACCTCAAGATAATGTCGTTGTGGGCTTGTAACAGAATGAGTGAGATTCCCGCAATGGCACAAAGATCAAAGCGTAAATTTCGGAACAGATTTGTATGAATTAATACAAGGCGGTTAGACAACTGTACAAATTAGATTACTTTCAAGAATTGGAAATGTACCTTATTTAGGACTCCCCTATTATATAAAGGGGAGCCTATTCATTTTGTAAACATCATCAATCATTGACAAAGAATATACAATCTTACTTTTCGTTCATCTCACAGAATTGTTCCTTAGCTTTAGTACCCTCTTTTTACTTTACTGTTCATACTAGTGTTTCTCGTGGTCATCGTAGCCCCAGGTCGAGGCGCTCATACACTGGTTTTATTTAACTTGTTCACTTAAATTATCCATTTATCTTCTTGTTTATCAGTTATTGGACTAAATCACGTATCTTTAAGACCACGATATAAATTTAATTGTTACTCATATTTTAGGGTAAACAAAAGGTTACTATTAACAATTTGGAGTTAAAAATTATAAGTTGTAAATCAGGTACTTCACAAGTTGTAAAGAGACTATATCAATTTTTCTCGGAGTTTTCAATTTTTTTTTGAATTTTCGGGTTCCCGGTAAAGTCTTAATAGCATAAAATATGTAACTTATGCTCCAATTATTTATTTTAGTCCTAGTAGGATACAACTATATATTGTATTTTCCAAGAAATTAAAATAATAATATGAGATGAGTCATAACATCTATATTTATTTATCTATATTATTGTAAAAGCATGAATACAATATCGGTATATAAAAATAACCTTGTAATATTAAGCATAATAACTCATAAAAAAGGACATAACCAGAATTCTATATATTATCCTTATAATCCTATTAGTTTTAGGACATAATACTATACGTTAGGAATCCTACATGATTCCAGTTAGGAAACTTATTAGTATAAATAATTTCGGGCTGTCTAATTCATATAAAATTGAACAAGTAATTATTGTAAGTCATGTAATCCTAATAATTTTAGGATGTACTTCTTAAAAATTCGTATTACTAATTTAATTCGAAAACGTATTATAATGTCATGTTAGTAATTTAATTTGAGAATGTATTCTATTGTCCATTTAGAAAAAGAAGAGCCTATATTATTATAAAAGCATAATACATTATTAATATATCAAAATAGCCCTAAAATATTAAGCGGGATAACTCATAAAGGACATAACTGCAATAATATGTTTTTTGGACTGCGATACCTTCTTTGCTAATTTTTAATATCTAATATTTTAAAATTAATAAAATTTTATCTATTAAATTCTTATTAAAAATATGTAGGAAGGTTTTATAAAATCAATGTCATAAGAATCCTCCGAATTGGCAATAATTAACACTCCATAATGTCCAATACTGTGATGACCCAAAGGGTCATCTTGTGTTTTAGGACTTTGTTATGCACTCGTTAGCCTTAAAAAACTTATTTTTACGCACCCCGATTTGTGTGCACAGTCCGGGTGTAATTCCGGAAAGCCCTTATGTGGAAAATTGAAGAAACAATGATTTTTCGCCTTAAAAATAATTTTTTTGTTGACTTCGGTCAACGTTTTGAGTAAACGGACTCAGACCCGTGTTTTGATGGCCCCGGTGGGTCCGTAGTAAAATATAGGACCTGAGCATATGTCCGGAATCGAATTTCGAGGTCCCTAGCTCGAGATATGAATTTTTGACTATAATTGAATTACTGAAAATTAATGATTTTGAAGAATTTGCTCAATGTTTGATCTTGATGGTATCGGGTCTGTATTTTGGTTTTGGAGCGCGGTACAAGTTCGTTATGATATTTAAACCTTGTTTGTGAAATTTGGTGAGAAACGAAAATGATTTGACGTGATTCGAACCCTCGAAGTTGACGTGATTTGACGTCGTTAGTTTTGGTACTAAATTCGTAGTTGTAGGTGTTATTTTGGCGACTTGATCGCACAAGAAAGTCTGTATGATGTTTTTAGACTTGTGTGCACGTTTGGTTTGGAGCCCCGAGGGATCGGGTGAGATTTGGATAGGCCTCGGGTAATTTGAGTCTTAGAAAAATTCTGGTTTGCTGTTGTTTCGGTTGCACAGGCATTTTGTGTTTCGCGATCGTGAAGCCACTCATGCGATCGCGAAGGGGAAATTGGGTAGGGAGTGGTTTTCCTCTACGCGAACGCGTAGACTAGGTCGCGAACGCGTAGACTAGGTCGCGAACGTAGAGCATTGGGAGTTTTACCCTTCGCGAACACGAAGAATATTGGACCTGGGGAGGGGTCATGCTCTTCTACGCGAACGCGTCCATTGGGTCGCGAACGCGAAGGAAAGGGGGAGTTGCCTTACACAAACGCGTAGATAGACATGTGAAGGCCTTAGGCCGTTGTGCATCGCGATCGCTACAGGTCTTCCGCGAACGCGATGAAGATCTGTCCAGTGTTTTCAAAACAGAACAAAATCAAGATTTAGTCCCATATTTCGTTTTTCATCCTTAGAACTCGACCTAGGGCGATTTTTGAAGAGGGATTTCAACACCAAATCATAGGTTTGCACTTTTTAACTTGTTTTCTTCAATTTCCATTATCATTCCTTGAATCACTAGTCCTAAATCTTATTCTTTAAGGGTAGAAATTAGGGATTTTGGTGTAATTGGGAATTTTACAAATTTGGGGATTTAGACCTCGATTTCAGGTCGGATTCCGGAACTGATTACATATTCGGGCTCGGAGGTGAATGGGTAAACGGATTTTGGTCCGAACGTCGAGGTTGGAACAAGCGGGCTCGGGGTCTATTTTTGACTTTTTGGGGGAAAAATTGGAAACTCTATAATTGTGCATGAAATTGATTTCTTTAACGATAATTGCTGGTATTAAGCTAATTATCTCTAGATATGAGTGGGTTGGAGGTGAATTCTAGAGGAAAAATCAGTAGTTGAGCAGTAAGAGGCCTGCGGATCGAGGTAAGTGTCGTGTTTAACTTTGGCTTGAGGGATTAGGTATTAATTGACTACTTTCTACATGTTTGGTTATTGAGTACGATATATAGGTGAGGTCACGGGCACCGATGTGTTGATGCCGAGTCATAGCATTCGAGTGAGTCCTATTGTGGTAACTGTTGTAGTCTCTAATCAACTTGTTCATGCTTAGCTTAGCTAATTGTTATGTTTGGCATCTCTTACCCTGTTTTACTAAAATTTAGTAAGTGTTGAGTATTGACTCAAGGAAGAGTATAAACCACGAAGGGTGATGTCGTGCAATGTTTGTGAGTTAGTGATAGTGAATGAAGGGTGATGTCGTGCCATGTTTTGTGAGTGATAAAGCACGAAGGGTGATGTCGTGTCATGTTTTGTGAGTGATAATGCACGAAGGGTGATGCCGTGTCATATTATGAGAGAGTAAAAGCACGAAAGGTGATGTCGTGCCATTTGATTATTCATATGGTGAGACTGAGAGTACAAGCACGAAGGGTGATGTCGTGCAATTTCCTTTACTGTTTTACTTGTTTATTTCGTTAAGGCATATGGATTGATTGTTTCTTGTCCTATTTCTTAATCCTTACATTATGAACCCCGCAGCATGTCCCTTTCCCATTATTGCCTGTTTTATCTCTTTATTTCTATTGTTGCTACTTGTATGATTATACTTCACAGGTTATATGTGGTTTTCTTGTCCTAGCATCGTTACTACTTCGCCGAGGTTAGGTTCGACACTTACCAGTACATGGAGTCAGTTGTACTAATGCTGCACCTCTGCACTTTCTGTGCAGATCCAGGTATCGGTCCGAGCTGATTCAGAGTTCTATAGCTAACTTCTACGTAGGATACCCAAGGTAGATCTTCCTACGTCCGCAGATTCCTGGATTACCCCTTCTATATGCTCATTACTGTTTTCTTTAGTTCAGAAACAGTTGTACACTTCTCTTTCACCCAAATTCTTGTAGATAAATCATAGTAGTCCGTGAGTTGTGACTCCAGATTGTGGGTAGATAGATATATAAATATTATATGGCGCAGTGTTATTGTGAATAATCGCTTCTTTATTTATGTTTCATGTGTTGGTTCGTAGTAATTCTCCGCAAATTTTATGATCTTTATGTTGTGAATATCTAATGTTGGCTTGCCTAGCAAGTGCAACGTTAGGCAGCATCACGGTCCCGAAGGTGGGAATTCGGGTCGTGGAAAATACAAAAAAATAGTAATATTAAATGGAACGCATAAAATATTGAATTTGAGAAAAACAATACACCCACGATAATATATTTTTATATTATATTTGAACTATTTTTCTACTTAAATAATATTTTTTATCAATTTTTCCTATAATATTAAAAAATACCCAATTATTAAACAACAACTCAGAAAATATTTAAGAATATAAATATGTGAGAAAGAGGAAATAAATGGTTTGTAAGAGTTAGTACCACTAACGATTCTACAAATTTAAAGATCTAAAAGTGAAATGACATACCAATCTTTTACTCTTTAAAAATAAAATTATAGTTAAAATCAAATATTCAAAACAAGAGATGAACTAATATTAAGATCTGAATCAACATAAAATTAATTATTTTTATGTTAAAATCAAATAATTAAATCTTTTTATTATTTAGCAAGAAAATCCAATTCAATTATTTTTTAAAATAAAATTTTTATTCAAGTTAAAAAAAATCTTAGGATACATAAATTTATTTCATAGAAAGCGCGCTAGAACACAAAGTAAAATTTTTTTAAGAATCAAAATTTTATACAAGTGTCAGAGGAAACACAATCAAAGCTAAATCCTAATCAAGAACAAGCTTTCAAGACTATATTATAAAGAGTCAACTCTGGTATAACGGATTATTATTTGTAGATGCCTCCGGTGGAATCGAAATAATATTTCTATGTCATACATTACTTGAAAATATCATATCAAGAGGCATGACACTGTTAGTAATAATAGCAAGTGGTGTACCAACAATAATTTTATTGTGAGGCCACCCACTTTAGATTTGATATATCTCTTCAAACAACTTAAATAACCAACACAAATATATCAAAGCAGAACAATGGTGCTAAATTTATAAGGAAAGAAAAATTGATAATATGAGATGAAACACTTATAGAAAAGTGTCAAATAATCGAAATAATTGCCCGAAGTTTTTATTAATGAACCATTTGATGGAAAATTAATGGTTTTTGAGGTGATTTCTGTCAAGTACTATCGGTAATTACAAAACCGACAAAAGCGGAGACTGTAAAATCTTCCTTGCCAAAGTTATGCTTCTGGACTCAAATGAAAAGTTTCAATTGACAAAAACTATAAAGTTTAGAACAAATACAGTATTCGGTGTCTTCTTGCTTCATTCCTGAAACGAATAAGAGAATCCAATAAAAGATGATTTGGTTTTTCCTGAACACTTAGTTATCAATCTCAATGGTAATAGTAGTACATTTAATAAGAGAAATGTCCATATCATTAGATTAAAATGCAATTTGTGCAAATCACATGATAGAATTAAAAAGATATCTTAGCTAGCATAAATAAATATGTTGATCAACAAAATAAAAGATTGATTGCAAAATTTTATAATAAAACTAAAATGTTTTTCATTTTTTGGCTCAGCAAAAAATGATACCGATAATTACTACCAAAAAGAATACTTAAATACTTTAATACCAAATGGTCTTCTACCATATGTGTTTGTTGTCAAGTTTATTATTTCTTACGTATGTTAGTGTCAACTTATATATAATAGACTATGTTAAAATTGATTTTCCATTGTATATAGGTTAATTTGGAAAAAAATACGCCTCACATGCTACTGAAAAATATAGATACGCCGAATAGCTTATGTAATAGCACATAAATGGTATATAAAAGTTTTGACAATATCATCATACATGCAAAGATTATGATACTAGTCAATGTGCGTCTAAGTATAATCTTATCCCTGAATTCAACTTTCGTCTTCCGAAAATATGGAATATCCTTTTAAATTTGTGTGAAAATAATTTTTAGCGTGTTTATATTTTGATAATATAACAAATAAAGCACAAGTACAAACATCCTAAATATTGGACTATATTTACTGTAATATATTTTCTTGCATGAACAACTGTATGTTGCACTTTCAAGAGGGGTATCAAGATCGACAACAAGAGTTTTGTAACAACCCGGTCAGTCGTTTTGAGAGTTAGTGCCCCGATCCCCTAATAACTGCTTTCCCCACTTTTATATCTGCTTATGGGACTTGTCGGAATGATTAGTTGCGAAACTCGGAGAGTTTTTGTCACATAGTCCCTATATATGAGTTTAAGCTTTAGAAATCGCACCATAGTTGGAATTGTATGAAGACGGATCTACAATGGAATTACGTAGACTCTGTTAGCTCCGTTGGGTGATATCGGGGTTAGGAGCGTGTCTGGATTGTGTTTCAAGGCCTGTAGTAGATTTATGCTTGAATTGGCGAAAGTTAGAATTTTGGCTATTTCAGCTGATAAGTGAAATTTTGATATCAGGCTCGGAATGGAATTCCGAGAGTGGCTGTAGGTCCGTAGTGTCATTTATGACCTGTGTGTAAAATTTGAGGTCATTCAGACTAGTTTTGACGTGTTTCGTCATCGGTTGTAGATTTTGGAAATTTCATAAGTTCTTAGGCTTGAATCCATGCATAATTGGCGATTTTGTGATGTGTTTTGAAGGCTCGACTAAGTTGGGATAAGGTATTAGGACTGGTTGGTGGTTTTGGTTGAGGTCCCGAGGGCCTCGGGTGTGTTTCAGATGCTCAACGGGAAGAATTTTGGGCTTAGGCTATTGCTGAACCTGTCATTTACGCACCTACGGATGTGGGACCGCAGGTGCGGTTCCACAGAAGCGAAGGGAGGAGTCGCAGGTGCGTTTTTAGGCTTAGGGGTTAGTAGTCGCAGGTGCGTCTCATGGACCGCAGAAGCGGAGCCGCATCTGCGAGGAAAGTGCCGCAGGTGCGGAGTTTGAGGGGATTAGTGATTTCCGCAGATGCGGAGCCCAGGCCGTAGGTACGGTCCTGGAAACTCAGGTGCGAGCAGCGCTGGGCTGAAATAAAAAAAATCGAGGGTTTGATTTCATAACTTCTAAAATCAATTTGGAGATCGGGATTTGACGATTTTGAGTGGGTTTTGAGGAGAAGACTCATATGTAGCGATTCCTAACCTTATTTCACTTGTATATCTTAATCTATAACAATTTCTTCAATATAATCAATGAATTTGGGTGAAAAATCATAAAAATGGGAGGAAGGTTCCCCAAATTGAAATCCGAGATTTGAATGAGATTTTGACGTCGGTTTTCGATGATTCTTGTTCGAGTGAGTTCGTGAGTGAATGGGTGTTCTAAAATTGTAACTTTCACTCGTTTCCGAGACATGGTCCCGAGGGACTTCTTGGGAAATTTTCCTAATTTCGCGTCTTAGCTTGAAATTTATTAGTTAAACTAGTTGTTTGTAGTATTATTTACCCGATGCTATTGATTTGATTAGATTTGGGCCATTCGGAGTCGGGTACTCGTGGAAAGAACGTGATTTCAAGTTTGATTTGAACGGTTGAGGTAAGTATCTTGCCTAACCTTTTGTGGGGAAATTTTTCCTTAGGATTTGAGTCTTCTATGTTGGTTGTAGTCCGTGTACGCGAGGTGACGAGTGCGTGCTCGGACTTATTTGTGAAAAATTTTCCCTTTTGGAATCTTAGGTCCTTATATTCGCTGAGTATGAGTTGTTCTTGGCATGATTGAATTTCCAAATTTTAGCTTCATTTTTACTTGCCTAAATGTAGGATTTCTTACTTTTGGATTTAATCCTCTTGCCTATCTGACTCCTAATTGACTTATCTGAAGAATTTACTCCTTTTTACTGTCATGTTAGATCCTCTTAACTGCTTATCTCAAATTTTTAATTATCTTCATCTCATCCTATAATTATTTTTGGTCTTAACTGAAGTTATGATTATTCTCCTGCTGCTTGTCCTTAAATGAAATTGTTGAATATCCTCGTAACTGCTCAACCTTAAAAGAAGTTTAGATATTTTATACCTTAGTCGACTTGTCCTTACTTGGAATTTTTTAACTTGTGTTGTCTTCTTATTGCTGACTTGAATTTGTGGATTTGTTGCTTGTCTTATTTTTCCATGGTCAAGTTGTTCCTTTTTGCACTTAATATTCTGTGTCGTGATTATTCCTTGTGAACGATGTTCTACTATTTCTTTGTGAATTGAAGTTCTTGTATTGATTTATTCGCCGTATCCTGTTTCATTGTCCTGGTTGCTTTGTATCTGATGTGGTGATGTACGAGTTTTCTGCCGTGCTATAATTGTTGTCTTTGGTTGTTGCACTGCATATTTAAATTAGGACTACAGACGTATTCCGGGAGCTTTCCCCCTGTATGCATATTTAAATTGGGGCTACGGACGTATTCCGAGAGCTTTTTCCCTGTACTGCATATTTAAATTGGGACTACGGACGTATTCCGGGAGCTTTCCCCCTGTACTGCATATTTAAATTGGGACTACGGACGTATTCCGGGAGCTTTTCCCCTGTACTGCATATTTATTTAGGGACTACAGACGTATTCCGGGAGATCCTCTGTATTGTGTGATGAATTCGGGACTACGGGACGGGACCCCGGTAGGTTTTATCAGAGGAATTATGTTTGAAAGACAATTATTTGGAAAGTCCAATTTGAAAAATAATTATCATGAATAAACTATGTTGAAGGACATTCCTTTGGAAAAAGAATATTTGAAAAATGTTTATGTTAAACAAAACTATGTTGAAAGATATCCCTTTGGAAAAGAATATTTGGGAAATGTTTATGTTGCAGAAAAACTATGTTTTAGGGACACTTTCTTGGAAAAATATATTTGAAAAGCTTTGATCTTGAAGAAAACTATGTCTGAGAGACAACTCTTGGGAAAGTTATATTTCATAAGAATTTCCCCTTTAAAAAGGATCTTACCTTAAAAGTTATCAATAGAGAAAATTGCGGGTGAAAGTTTACACTCGAAGATTTGACCATTTTAATGGTATTTGTGGCCAAGGCCTTGTGTGGAGACTAATGCAGTGTTGAGTTACTACTTGTACTTATTGTGTTGTGATTTTCAGACTTGGGCTGTGTTCCCGTCTATCCTTCTGTGTATTATTATTATGTTTCGTTGTTAATTGCTGTATTTCCTTCCGCATTGCAGTTGTTATGTTGTTAACTATATTGTGTAGTCATTAGATAGGTATCATGCCTTGTCATGTTTATATTTATACCTGTTGATTTATTAGACCAGTGGGTGTCTTGACTAGTCCTCGTCACTACTTCACTGAGGTTAGTCTTGATACTTACTGGGCACCGCTGTGGTGTGCTCATTCTACACTTCTGCACATTTTTGTGCAGATCCAGGTATTGATCATTAGTAGCTGTGCGGACTCTTGCTGAGGAGACTCAAGGTAACCTGCTTCTACGTTCGCAGGCTTCGGAGTCACCTTCCTATTCTGTATTTACAATGTTTTCACTTACTTCCAAACAGTTGTATTTAGAAGTTGTAGTAAACTCCTTATAGAGCTTATGACTTGTACTATCGGGTTTTGGGAATATGCTCTTGTATAAAGAATCCTTTTCATAAAAATATTATATTTTATTTATTATTGTTTCTATTCCATGAATGTTAGGCTTACCTAGTCCTTAAGACTAGGTGCCATCACGATACCCAGCGGAGAGGAAATTTGGGTCGTGACAAGTTTTGATTAAGACAATGCAACCAAAGCATTAGGAGGAGCATACACAAAAAAATATTGTCCACAAAGAAGTGTTCGTTAAGACACCATCACATTGAATACTTCTAAAATATAATACATATATCTACCTAACATGAAAAAATTGATCATTTGTGTAAGTTTTGATGATGTCCTTTTATTTTAAATTCATGTATTATGCTAATGTAATATTTTTTTTGGCATTTAGCTTATTGTTGTATTATTATACATAAAATTTCTCTCATTAATTAAATTTTGTTGTTTCTTTATAAATGTTCACATCATCACGTGACATTATCAACGTGCAACGCACGTTCATAGATACTGGTATTATTATAAAAGTACGTATCTTGAAAGACTAAATATTGAACGACAAAAATTCCACTAAAAGTTGATTGACTTTTTCACCCCTTTAAGTTAAAATTTCCTCCTTCTGGCAACATAATAATGGATATAAATGTAATTTTGTATTAGGACTAAACAAAATATTTTTCTACTGGGACTAAACTTCTCTTTTTCTAAACAAAAACTAAATAATCCTCGTGAAGAACTTCGAATTCCTCGTGAAGAACTCCAAATTCAATTAGATTCTGATTCATAACATAAGTACTTATTCTAAATAATATTTTAAATATTTTTCTACTATTTCTATAAGAAAATTCATTTGTCTTTTGTATTTCTTTTGATTTTGTATTAGAAAATCATTTATCCCTTACTATTTCACTTAATAATTATTTAATCTAGGAAGAGATATATCCAGTAACTTCTTAATGATGTGATACCCGACTTTTACTCCCAAAAAAAGAAAAAAAGAAACTCAACCCATTTAAAGAAAAAAAGAAATCTTTTTTTATGTGGCTAAGCAAATACCGATATCTATCCAAAATATGATAAATACTTTGGACATAAATGATCAAGTAAAAAGAGTTAAAAAATATCATCTAGATTGTCATATGGACTTTTGGAAACTATTCACACCATGAATAATAGATACAATCATACAACATAAGAAGAAAACATTTAGGAATGCGTCTCGTGATGGTTTTGCGAAAATGACCAAAATAATCCTTAATATATTATATGGGGGTTGGAATATTATATATATATATATATATATATCACTTGGAAGAAATAGTCCTTAAATGTGTACAAAAAGTTAAGATTTTTGGTCCAAGCTCCTAGCATTAACGGTTTTACTCCAAAATCTGTTAGAACTAACCCCAAAACCTTTATCTTCACCCTCAATGCAAACCTCTTGGACTTGGCCTGCATTCTGGCAGCTCCTCCAACTGTTCTTTCTTACCGAAAAAGGCCTACAATATAAATATTGGTTTCAGTGATAACTTATTTCTTAGAATTCATATTTGTTCCTCTTTCAATTATTGTAATATTGAAGCACATATTCAAAGGGATGAAACCAAAATATTGCAGAACGGAATAAAAGTTTTTAAGAATGAACACGCACCTTCTATTAATAGGAATTTGATTTGAAAATGAGCCTATAAGTAAGAGATTAGAATAAGATTATTTTAAAATAGTTAACACTCGATTTGGAAAATATGTAAGATCGAGAGAACTGAGAGGTCGGGGATGAGAATGGATTACGTCAGCGAAGGTTACATATTCATAGAAATTAATACTATATTAAAAGTACAATGCCCTTTAGTAAAATGTCATTCATCTTTTATACCCTTTAAAACTTGATTTCATACTTGACAAATTAGTCATTTTACTATCACTCCTAATTTTTTTAGGACTTTAAAATCACCTAAGATTTTTCTTATTATCTCTTTCCTTAATCCTTATCTGAAGTATATATGTAAAAAGTCACTCCCTCCATTTAAATTTATGTGAACCTGTTTGACTTAAAGAAAAAATGAAGACTTTTGAAATTTGTAGTTATGAACAAGTCAAAAAGAGGCCCAGAGTATTTGTGTGGTTATAAAATCTTCTCATTAAGGATAGAATTGTAATTCTAAGCTAAAGTGTTTTCAAATTTAGAAAGAGGTCATTCTTTTTGGAACAGACCAAAAAAAATATGTTCACATAAACTGGAACGGAGGGAGTAATATTTAGCAACATGTAACACGTTAATTATCAACCTAGCGTGAGGTATTTCCCATCCAAAGAAAATCTATTGTAATGACCCGGTCGGTCGTTTTGAGAATTAGCGCCCCGGTCCCCTAATAACTGCTTTCCCTACTTTTATATTTGCTTATGGGACTTGTCAGAATGATTAGTTGCGAAATTCGGAGAGTTTTTGGACACATTGTCCCTATATATGACTTTAAACTTTAGAAATCGAACCGTAGTTAGAATCGTGCGAAGACGAATTCAGAATGGAATTCCGTCGATACCGTTAGCTCCGTTGGGTGATTTCGGAGTTAAGAGCGTGTTTGGAATGTGTTCTCGAGGTCTGTAATAGATTTAGGCTTGAATTGGCGAAAATTAGAATTTCGGGGATTTCGGCCGATAGGTGAAATTTTGATATCGGGCCCGGAATGGAATTCCAAGAGTGGCTATAGGTCCGTAATGTCATTTTTGACCTGTGTGTAAGATTTGAGATCATTCGGACTAGTTTTGACGTGTTTCGGCATAGGTTGTAGATTTTGGAAATTTCCTAAGTTCTTAGGCTTGAATCCATAGATAATTCTTGATTCTGGTGTTATGTGATGTGTTTTGAAGGCTTGACCAAGATTGAATGAGGTATTAGGACTTGTTGGTAGGTTTGGTCGAGGTCACGGTGGCCTCGGGTGTGTTTCGGATGCTCAACGGGCATTTTTAGCCTTGTGTGTGATTGCTGGTTTTCTGGTGTAAGTGCAACAGACTTTTATTCATCGCGATCACGTGAGGGAGTCCGCGATCGCGTAGAGGAAATTAGGCCAGACATGATTTTGTGTATCGCGATCGCATGAAATGGTACGCGATCGCACAGAGTAGGCAGCTTGACCTCTGCGTTCCCATGGGCTTAATCGCGTTCGCATAGAGTATTCTGAGGGCGCGTGTGGGTTCCTCTTCGCGATCGCGACTGGTTGTCCGCGATTGCAGTGAAGAATAGGGGTTGGGCAGAATCTTAAAACCCAAAATCGAGGGTTTGAGCCATAATTCATATTTTGATCTTGGGAGCTCGGGAAATTGCGATTTTTGAAGAGATTTTCACCTGGGCGATTTGGGTAAGTAATTCCCACTCGGTTTAGACTAATTTCCATGAATCTATGCGTAAATCCATCATTTAATTTCGAAATTTTGGTGGAAAATTGGGAAATATTTGGATAAAGTTCTTAGGCCAAGTTTTTGGGTTTTGATTGAGATTTTGGTATCAGATTAGTGTAAAATTGGTATGGTTAGACTCGTGGGCGAATGGGTGTTCGGAATTTGTGATTTTTACACGATTCCGAGACGTGGGCCTGGGGGACCTTTTTGGCAATTTTCCTAATTTCGCGCTTTAACTTAAAATTTATTAGTCGAACTAGTTGCTTGTAGTGATATTTTCATTATGAAATTTATTTGAATAGGTTCGGGCCATTCGGAGTTTTGTACTCGTGGCAAGAACGTGATTCCGAGTTGATTTGAGCAGTCGAGTTAAGTGGCTTACCTAATTTTGTGTTGGGGAATTCCCCTTAGGATATTTGATACTAAATGTTGTGTGGGCGCCCTGTACGTGAGGTGACGAGTAAATACACGGGCCATTATTTCAAAAATCTCATTTTCCTCACTAAAACATAAATTGTTTCCTCTTCTATGAACTTGCTCTCATATGATATATTGTTTAGTTTAGATTAAGAAAGCATGTTTACGTGCCTAATTGCCTACTTGATTTTCTGTGCGTCATGCCTAGTTAAGCCCTTATCTACCTTATCTGCGATTAGTATAAACTGTGTAATTTCGATGTTATGCTTGTCATTCATCCTGCATAGCATATTTAAATTGGGACTACAGACGTATTCCGGGATTTTCCCATGTACTTCATATTTATTTTGGGACTACAGACGTATTCCGGGAGATCCCCCTATACTGCATATTTACTTTGGGACTACAGACGTATTCCGGAAGATCCCCATGTACTGCATATTTACTTCCGGTAGATCCCCCTGTACTGCATATTTATTTTGGGACTACGGACGTACTCCGGGAGATCCCCATGTACTACATAATCATTTGGAACTACGGGACGGTATCCCGGGAGATTCCACTTTGTGATACATTGTGTTGAGCCGAGGGTTTTCTTTACTGTAAATCTTATATTATTTTTCTTAAACTATTTACTATAGACATTACATATCTTTTGTACTGTTTTAAACTGACTTATTTAAAAATTCAGTAGAGCCTTAACCTGACCTCGTCACTACTTGACCGGGGTTAGGCTTGGCACTTACTGGGTACAAAATGTCGTGTACTCATGCCCTTTTCTGCACATGTTTTCATGTGCAGATCCAGGTACGAGCTATCAGCCTCGTGGTTAGTCACTGGTGCTGATTCCAGGAGACTGCAAGGTATTTCTGCCGGGTCTGTAGAATCCCTCGAGTCTCCTTCTATTCTATCTTGTAGATATGTTTTTATGTACTTTTTCCTGTTTTTGTTAGAGCTACAGTAGTGTTAGAAGCTTGTAACTGTCTGTGATATTCCGGGTTTTGGGAAGTTATATTTTGTATGAGCTCCTTTATTGCTTGCGTTTTATATCGATTTCCCCCCGTTATAGTAGGCTTACCTAGTCGTAGAGAGTAGGTGTCGTCAAGACACCTTCGGAGGGTAAATCGGGTCATGACAAGTTGGTATCAGACCGTCTAGGTTCATAGGAGTCACAATTCACAACCCAGTTTATTAGGGTCGGTACGGAGACGTCCGTATCTATCTTCGGGAGGCTATGTAACTGTTAAGAACAATCATATTTCCTTGATTCCCTTGTCGTGCGAGTTATTGACATCAAAAATTCTAAAATTCTATTATATTCTTTCCCACAGATGGTGAGGACCCGTACAGGGAGGACCGACGACCAGGAAACCGAGCCCCATGCCAGAGCCGCCAGAGGCCGGGGTAAGGGTAGAGGACGACCACACGGTGCAGCCCGAGCATCGGCGAGAGAAGCGACATAGGAGCCTACAGTAGCTGCAGCTGGAGAGCCGGCACAGGAGGTCCCTATTGCTGCTCCAGCCTTACAGGAGACTTTAGCTTAGTTCATGAGCATGTTCAGCACTCTAGCTCAGGCTGGACTACTTCCGATAACTCCCGTTACATCTCAGGCCGGGGGAGGGGCACAGACTCCCGCATTAGGAACTTTAGATCAATTGGCCTTTGCAATACCATTTACAAATTAATAACAAAAATCCTTGCAAATCGCCTTAAATCACTCCTTGAACAAATTATAAGTCCCTTTCAAGCAAGCTTCATGAAAAATAGAAGAGCTTCTGATAATGTTGTTATTATTCAGGAACTAGTTTCCAACTTAAAGAAATTTAAAGGAAAACAAAGTCATATGCTCCTTAAAATTAATATGGAGAAAGCTTTTGACCGATTAGAGTGGTCTTTTGTCCATCACACTTTAAAATATTTCAACTTTCCTCCAAAATCCAGGAAACTGCTATTAAATTGTATATCAACAAGTTCTATAGCAGTATTAGTTAATGGATCCATCACAACATTCTTTGAACCTAGCAGGGAATCAGGCAAGGTGATCACATATCACCCTATATCTTCATCCTTTGTTTACAAATGCTATCAAAATATATAAACTATCAAGTTGATATTCGGAATTGGAATCCAATAACCATAGGGAGAAGAAGTCCAATTTTTTCTCACTTATTCTTTGCGGATGATCTTACCCTTTGGCTAAGGTCACTATGAAATCATGACATGCCATTAAGAGAGGATTAGAATATTTTTGTGACCTCTCAGGACAATGTATTAACACTACTAAATCCAAAATTCTCTTTTCAAACAATTGTCCCCAAACACTTATTAAGGATGTTACCAATAAGTTAGGTATTAAAAAAAGTAACTTCTTTGGCACCAACCTGGGTTTCCCAATTTTAAACAAATACCCTAGACCAAAACACTACCAATTCATAATTGACAAAATGAGAGCTAAGCTGGCAGCTTGGAAAATGAAATTCATCAATATAGCAGGAAGAACAACCCTATCTCAATCTTGCTTGAACTCAATACCAAATTATTATATGCAATACACTTTACTCCCCACAAAGGTTCTAAATAAAATTGATAAAGTCCAAACATATTTTATATGGAGAACTACCAATGAAAGAAAAAAAATTCATCTCATCAAATGGTCTACTATTTGTCAACCCAAAACCAATGGAGGCCTTGGACTCCACAGTGCAAAGGCTAAGAATTTATGCACACTTGCTAGCCTAGTATGGAGAATCATTACTAATGCTACTACGCCATGGGCTATTCAAATAGTAATGCCAAAAATTAAAATTCTTTCATCTGGAAAAGCATTCAAAAGGGATGGGATTTATGTTCCAAAGGTATTATTTGGTCACCCCATCTCCATTCCAACATGAACATTTGGGAAATCTATTGGATTCCGAATTCAGGAAACCTTAGGAAAACAATAGAAGTCCCCCTCTTGAATACGGATTGTTCAATAAAACTAAGGGACATCTTTGATGGAAAAAATTAAAACTTTAATAAAATATCCCTCAACATTCCCAATGACAGCAAGGAAAACATCACGAAGGTAAAAATTTGTCTAAAAGGACCAACTAGTGACATTCCAATATGGTCTCTAACTACAAAAGGAATTTTCACGACCAAAACTTGCTACAATCTAATGGATCATCCAACGGATACCCGAATAGATTTCAAATGGATTTGGGATCTAACCTGTCCAAATAAATTGATTTTTTTTTCTATGGAAGTGTCTCCATAACAAGATACCATGTAGAGAATACCTAGCAAAAATTGGTTTAAACATTGACCCAATTTGCCCTATATGCAAATGTAAGGAAGAAGAATCCATAACCCACATTTTCTTTAACTGCAAAGCCACTAAACCTTTTTGCGAAAGTCTTGGGTGGAAAAATTTCTATAAAGATCAAGGTGAGCACTGGCTTATTCAACTGAAAGCTTTTGACTACCCAATAAGAAACAACTTTATAAATTGGAACTCCTTTTTTCCTTTTGCTATCTTGTACATTTGGTTAAATAGAAATAACAACAATCAAAACAATACAGGAAATCCTATTAATAGTGACCATATTATCGCAAGGGCTACTGAATTCAAACTTTTCACTAAAAAAAGTATACACACTCCTCCAAAAGTTCTCATCAACATTAGATGGCACAAACCACCAAAAAATTGGTTTAAACTACACATAGATGCTAGCTTCGACAGCAACAAACAAAAATGTAGCTTGGGAGGCGTATTCAGGAATGCCAACGGACGTTGGGTAGTTGGCTTTGCAAAATCTCATGCTCGCGGATCATTACAAGAAGTAATCAAGGCACTGCTTGAGGGACCCAAAACAACACAGAATCGGGGAATGTTCCCTCTTGAAATAGAGACAGACTCCACAGAGGTGATCCAGTCAATCCAACAAGGAAATAGATTATATGATAACATTGTTAATAAATGCAAGTTGTTAATGCACCAACAGAAGGAGATAATCCTCCAGAACGCGTTCAGGAAAGTGAATAGCGTAGCTCATCAAATGGAAAATAAGGATGCCGATCTAACGAAGGGGAAGAAAACTTTTGTTGAACCACCATCTTATGTAAAATGTTTTGTGGAAGTAGAACAATCTGTTTTTGTGAAATTTCTATCTTATGATGCTTGCATAACCTTAGCAAGCTTAGGCAATGAAAGTGTCCTTAGTGACACCAACTATGACAGTCATGTACTGAACGTTACTTATCTATTAATATATATATTTCTTGTTTGCTCAAAAAAGAATATATGTATGATAACTAAACCTACATATGAAGCCTTTTTTGTTTTTCATATTTTTCAATTTGAGTTCTAATAGAAATAAGATGGAGTTCATATTAGGTACTTGAGAAAATATAATTGTCACGACCCGAAATTCCCACTGTCGGGATCGTGAAGGCACCTAACATCACACTTGTCAGGCAAGCCAACATTAGAGATTATTTAGCCATTTATATCCATTTTTAGTCATTAGTAGTGAACAGACAAAATAAAATAGGATAACTGTAAAGATATATATAGATATCGAAGTCATTTACAAATTACTTCTACCCAAAAACCTAGTGTCAGAATTCACGAACTCTCTATGATTTATCTACAAACATGTGTCTGAAAGAAATTTACATCTGTTTTTGGAAAGAAAGAAAACCACTAATAAAGAGATGTAGGAGGGGACGCCAGGGCCTACGGATGCCAAGAAGACTACCTTGGGTCTCCAACTGCGAACCTGAGCCAAATCTCTCGATCAGCCACTATGTGCTCCGAAATCTGCACAAGAGTGCAGAGTACAGTATCAGTACAACCGACCCCATGTACTGGTAAGTGCCGAGCCTAACCTCGACGAAGGTGTGACGAGGCTACGGCAGGGCACTCACAATATAAAAAACAGACGATAAATAACAAAGGCGAAAAGGAGAACAATATGATCTTAAACCCGTAAATTGAAAGAATAAATACATAACCTATGTGTTTTATCAACATCCAGCTGCAACAAATCCTTAGGCAAAATACAAAACCACCAAATAATTTACAGGGTCAGAGAAGAATATGTAAACATATATATTGATGCGGCGCGCATCCCGATCCCACCAATCCTCCCTTATTCCTCCGTTATAATTACAATAAAGGAAAATAACATATATATGTTGTGGCGTGCAACCCGATCCCACCAATCCTCCCTTATTCCTCCTTAACAACTACAATAAGTAAATAATATATATGTGTGTGTGTGTGTGTGTGTGTGTGTGTGTGTGTGTGTGTGTGTTGCGGCGTGCAACCCAATCCGACCAATCCTCCCTTATTCCTCAATATTTACAATAAGTAAATTATATATATGTGTGTTGTGGCTTGCAACCCGATCCCACCAATCCTCCCTTATTCCTCATGTTGCGGCGTGCAACTCGATCAAATCATATAATAATAATATACACAGAGTGCACGGAAGTTTCATAAAATTTCACACAAGTCCCTTACCAACACTTGAAATTTGGAACAAAGCAACCGGGAGCCGTATAAACAATAAAACTCAATAAGTTTACTACTACTCAGCGAGACCAATCCAGGATATCACAGAAATTGCCAATAAGAACAGTATAAACCAAATAAAAGGGAAGCAATAATCCTAGGGGGAAACAAATATCTAACAGGTAACAATCAAGCACGGAATTATAGTTAGACATGTAACAAGTAAGGCAAGAAGGAAAACGATATAAGGGAATACAGAAGAAAACATGTAAAACAAGAAATTGGCGACGCATAGGTACTCGTCACCTCACGTATATGCCGCTCACATGATTTATCACATAACAAACAAATTCAAAGGTTCCTAAACCCTCAAATCAAGGTTAGACACAACACTTACCTCGATCCGCATGCCACTCACTGTTCAAGTACCGCCATTCCCATAGAATTCACCTCCACCCCCTTGTATCTAGTCATAACTAGCTTAATACCATCAACTATCGCTAAAGAAATCAATTTCAATGCACAATTATAGAATTCCCAAATTTTCCTCCAAAAAGTCAAAAACCGACCATGTACCCGCTTGGTCAAAACTCGAGGTTCGCACCAAAATCCTTTTACCCATTCACCCTCGAGCCCAAATATGTAAGTAGTTCCGAAATCGTCCCCAAATCGAGGTCTAAATTCTCAAATTTACAAATCCCCAATTCTCCTAAAATTCCTAATTTCTACCCTTAAAGAACAAGATTTTGGACTAAAAATCTAATGGGTGTTGATGGAAATTGGAGAAAATGAGTTTAAGAGCACAAACCTATGATTTGGTTTTGAATTCCCACTTCAAAAATCGTCCAAGATTGAGTTCTAGTGAAGAAGATATGAAATTTGAGAAATTCCCGTTTTGAAGTCTGTTTTAAAACACTGGACAGGTCTTTCTCGTGTTCGCGGAAGACCTGTCGCGATCGCGATGCACAGAGGCCTAAAGCCTTCACGTTCGTGAGTCTATCTACATGTTCGCGTAAGGCAGCTCCCCCCGGCCTTCGCATTCGAGATCCTTTGATCGCGTTCGCGTTGAAGATCACCAGACCCCTCCCCCAGTTCCCTAAGCCACCAAGTTTGCGTCGAGGTAGCCGCGTTCGCGAAGGGCAACCCCCCATTGCTCCGCGTTCGCGACCCAGTATCCGCGTTCCCGAAGAGTAAATGACTCCCCAGCCCATCTTACACTTTGCGATCGCGAAGCACAAGACGTTAGTGCACCAGAAACAGCAGAAAACTAGAATCTTTTAAGTCTCAAACTACCCGTGGCCTATCCGAAACTCACCCAAACCCTTGGGCTCTAAACCAAACATGCACAAAAGTCTAAAAATAACATATAGACTTGCTCATGTGATCAAATCGCCAAAATAACACCTAAAACTACATTTATAGCACCAAAACCAATGAAATTCTCAAGAACATTTTGAAATTACTATTTTCTCAACCAAATATCTGAATTACGTCAAATCAATTCTGTTTCTCACCAAATTTACCGAACAAGGTACAAATATGATAACGAACCTGTACCGGGCCCCGAAACCAAAATATAGCCCCGATACCAACAAGATTGAACATTAAGCAAATTCTTTAAAATCATTAATTTTCTGTAATTCAATTTTAGTCAAAAATTCATTTCTTGGGCTAGGGACCTCGGAATTAGATTCCGGGCATACGCCCAGATCCCATATTTTACAACGGATCCACTGGAACCGTCAAAATATGGGTATGGGTCCATTTACTCAAAACATTAACCGAAGTCAACTAAAAATTATTTTTAAAGCTAAAAATCATTGTTTCTTTAATTTTCCACATAGAAGCTTTCCGGAAACACGCCTGGACTGGGCACACAAATCAAGGAGGGTAGAAATGGGATTTTTTTAATTCTAACGGGCGTAGAAATTGTGTTCTAAAACACAAGATGACCCTTTGGTTCATCACAATCTCCACCTATAAAACAAACGTTCATCCTCGAACGGACATAGAAAAATACCTGAACTGGCGAATAGGTGGGGATATCTACTCCGCATGTACGGCTCGGACTCCAAAGTACTGCCTCAACAGGATGCTCTCTCCACTGCACTCAAACTGAAGGATAACTCTTTGAACTCAGCTGGAAAACCTTCCAGTCTAGAATGGTTACCGGCTCCTCCTTATAAGTCAAATCCTTGTCCAACTGGACAGAGCTGAAATCTAACACGTGGGAGGGGTCACCATGATACTTCCGGAGCATGGACACATGGAATATTGGATGAACTGATGATAACCCTGGAGGCAACGCAAGTCAATAAGTCACCTCTCCCACTCTCTCGAGGATCTCAAATGGTACGATATACTTAGGGCTCAACTTGCCCTTCTTTCCAAATCTCATGACACCCTTCATGGGCGATACCCGAAGCAATACTCTCTCCCCGACCATGAATACCACATCACGAACTCTACGGTCCGCGTAACTCTTCTGCCTTGACTGATATCACGCCCCGAACCTGGGGGCTTGACTGGCACCAAGTGCCTCATCTATCCTTGCGTACCAACTTGCGACTAAGGAACTCTAAATGTGATGTCATATTTTGTCCACAGGCTACATTGCAAGACATCTGCGAAAGCTGAATAATTATCAATATAAAAATGGGTCAACAAGGCCGTCATAACTATTACAGCTGGCAAACCAACAAAGTATACATAAAAGGCGTATCAGCCAAACATACTGCACTAACTGACAAGATATGTATACAAGCCTCTACTGGTGGATATATTATAATCGGAACAGCTCTCCCCGATCTACTCATAACATATATACGTATATACACAAGATGTACATAAATCTATAGACCCGTCAACTCCGAAAGGCATGGAGCTTACCGTTCAAGCTGAACTCGGGCAGTACTTAATGAAGAGGTCTACCAGTTTGTCTGTGAACCTACATGCATGAAATGCAACGCCCCCAGAAAAGGGACGCCAGTAAAAAATAATGTACCGAGTATGTAAGGCAATATACTAAAAACTGAAACTGAATTGATAATATAATAAGTGAAAGCAAGTGGAAGTCAAAGATAATCTGAAGATATGCTTACCTGCTGATACTGACTCAACTCTCTCAATATAGTAAGTAAAATAGTTGTCCGGCCCAATAAGGCTCGGTATATATATATATAACTGCTCTGCCATAGTAGGCTCGCTCATAGGCGCTCGGCCATACTAGGCTCTGTATCTCGACCAACTAGGCTCGCTCACAGGCGCTCGACCACAGTAGGCTCGGCATATAACTTACCATCTGATCAGAGGTTTCGCAATAGGGGCCTGTCCATCGATTATAGCTCGATGGTAATGAAAATACTGTAATACTATATATATAGACTCTCTGCTCTCTTGACTGGAAGAAGAAAATACTCAATTGATATTGTACTTATAAGACTAGGAAGGAAGGAAATACTCAATTGATATTGTACTTATAAGACTAGGAAGGAAGGAAATACTCAATCAGTTATAGCTCGATGGTAATCAAACTCGTGTTATTACGAGATCATGCAAAATGAAGGAAGAGCTTAGCCTTAACATAGAGTAGGGGAAAATTTTTTATAATATTTCTTGGAAAAGATTACACAATAGTCCTTTAGAACCGCACAATTTTACGTTGCTATGGTTCTAACAATTCTCTTTGGAATTGTTTGGTTGCAAGAATTTTTATTGAAATCTTGCTGGATGGAGTTTGAACCATAATACCTATGAAATAGATTCTGGTGTGAAGATGTCTAGTTGTTAATGAAGTGGTGTATGAACTTTTTGTAAGAATTATGTTAGTAACGTGCAAAGGCTTTATCTTATTGTAGTGTCTAAATTACTTAGAAATGAAGTAGTGTTGCTCATGTTTTAAAGATATGAAGTGTTTTCTTTAATTGTCCACTTGTTGCCACCTATTCCAAAAATGACTAAGAGTCATTTTTTGGAAAGTGGCTGGCTGCCACGTTTTGGAGGGTCGGGGTTTGACCTTATCTTATATTTTATTAATTGATTAAGTAATGTCCCGTTACCCGATAATTAATCAATTACCCGTATAATTAAGAATTATCTCAAATTAGCAATACTTATTTTTAATATACTTTATACGTTATACTATCACGGTTATATGGTACCTTGTACGGTACTAGTTCATAAATATCAGGTATTACCGTTCGACCCATATTTTATCCCAAATCGGCAACCTTTAACGAAATTTGTTTTCTTTAATTCGTGCACCCTTTATCCTTCATGGCACTTACTTATCGCTTATTATAAATAGCATAAATACATTAACCTCAAGATAATCTCATCCCCAAGCTTACGTCGATTAACTTACGATGAAACTTTAATATGTGAAAATGTGGAATGTAACATCATTCCCCCCTTTGGAACATTGTCCTCGAATGTTGACTAGTGCTCTTATCATTTTCTTAGCCTATGTCTTCCGAATTCTTTATTACTCTCCTTGCCATCTAGGCAACTATTCTGTGATTTAACCCAAAGTCCAGGGTACTCCTCCTTTAGGTCTCTTTCTCACACCACGACTTATGGTCGGAATCCTTCTAGTCTCGTCACTGTTTCTACCTTCTATCATGCAGCATGTACGACTCTGACCTTGTAAGTGCGCTTATGCGGCTTTTCACTCCTTTTTCCTCAATTTCTAGGCCTTACTTTGTAAATATATACAGAGCTTAATAAGATGTCCCTCTGGGCATCTATAGGTATACTGAATTTCTTAGCTTGGTACTTTATCGAATTCACGAATATTGCCATATCATGTTTTATAGCCCCGGTTATACATCCGTAGGACTTTACTGCATCTAGGTAGGTCATACTACACTATAACTCTTACTTCAATTTATCATTGTTGAGGTCTGCTACCAAACTCCAGGTTACTTTCATTGCTTATCCAATATGTATAAATCTATGTCCTTTAATGCTTCCACATTACCGTTCATCTTAAGAATGACGACCTAATCTCATCTCATACTTTATAACTTTTATCCATATATTTTTCATTCACCTGAATATTGATCTATAATTTACCCCTGATAACTTAACCTTTTATGTAATAATGCTGCTAGGGTTCACGCCTTATCGGGGAACATTTGAAATGATTAGACTGATTCACTTGGGCGATACTATGCTTCAGTAACCGTAGTTCATAGTATCTTTATGTGATCCACCTTATGTGGGTATTTTAATCCCGAACAATTCGTGAAATCCTCTTCAAGTCATTCCTCAATCAAAGGCCCAAACATCATCTTTTTTCCATCACAATTACACCCTCATTCTACTACAAAGGCAGCATTCCATTTCTTACAAATTCCATTAGTCTTAGACTCATTTGAGTTCATTTAGGCTCTACTGAGCTTTTTATAACTTAGAGAAACCATAATCTCTTCTTGTTTTCATGGGCTTAATCTTGAGGACTTATCATCCATTTTCGTCACCTTCACGCTTGCCTTCTTCTTATCCGTACTCTTGTTTTTCTAAAACCTTGTCGTTCTTTCATACTTTAGCTTGCGATCGATTCCCTTATGCATTTCTGGAACATCAAGAGAGACATTGCATCATCTCTAACTCTTCTTTTACTCTCTAGTTAGACCTTTCGGTACTTAGAAACCATAGGCTGGAAGGTATGCCACTGATGATGCTGCTATCAATCCTGGATACCGAATCCCCGGGCTTCTAGCCTTCTATCCGCAGTACGGACTATTCACAACCTCCTGCATTTGAGTATCTCTTATGTTGTTCCCCTTTACCTTTCTTGCCTTAAAATCTTGCATCGTATCTTCTATCTCTTTCATGACCTCCCTTCCACATAAGTATAATTCACGTTCACAAATTGAAGCTCTATTATAATACTTGTACCATTGGGCATACACAATTCGGTGGGAGCTTCATACTGACTTCCTATGAAGCTGGTACTTCCTCTAACTGGCTTTATCGGAGAGCCGTTATAGAATATGGTTGTTGTACTATCTCTCTTGTACCTCTGATATTAAGAGTAATTCTGCAATATTTCTATAATTTTCTGGGTCTAATAATCAAACTCCTGATTTACTTCGTTGATGTAACTCTTTAGTTTCCTCTTTCCTCTGATCAACCTTTATGTAGGCTTAAGCTATCTTCCGATCTGCGGCTCATGGTGTTAGTTATTACTTTATCCCTTCAAGGATGCTATGGAATATCCATGATTCAATCTTCTAATAATTATATCCTTTACCTATGACCTGGGCTCAATTCTTTCATTTAACTTTAACCAGAATCTTCTACGGCTATATGATTGTCAACATATATGCTGCATGGATAATACTCCAAACTCTTAAGTGAATTCATAACTAACCAACTCTGGATCATTAACCGAATAATTCGTTCCGTTCCTTTTCAGCTTTATTTAAACGTTGGTAATTACTTTTCCCGGTCTTTTTCCCCCTATTTGCGCACATACTTAGCTTATCTTAGTGCCCACTCATATTAGAATTCCATACAACTTATATGATCTTGAATATTACTTCTGATTTTACTTCCCTGTTCATTAACCACGGTAGATGCCATTTGCCTTTGGAGTGCTCACAATGTTGTTGTGAGACTATTGTTACACAACCATTTCCTCTTTAGGTCGTTGTGCTTAGGTTGAAGCCTTCTTCCTTATTTCCTCAGCTAGTCTTTTCGTTGTAGTACTTAGGGAGGACCCTCTGACTCTTGTAAAGATGCGAGCTTATTACGTCGTATACTCGACGAAATTTTGTATGTCCTTCCTCGCCTATAATCATCTGTAGTTGCTTACCTCTGTGCCCTTGTGCTTGTTGGGTTTCTTATGAACTGATATTTTGACTGCCTTCCCAGCGGAACTTTCTTTTATCCCCGTAACACTTATATGGTACCTTTAACTACCCTGAATCCTATTTGAATATATCTCAAGTATTAACATTACTGCGAGGTTGAATCCTCCATGTTGGGGTTTACTACATTTATCTTGCATGATCTGCTGATTTGCTTGTAACTTCTTGTCTAGTCACGACTAGGCTTTTCCTAAACCAACTACTAACTACTCGTCGGCTCATCTCATAACCATATTCCGCTTAATCTTTCTTGGGTTATTTCCTTATATTAACTTACCTCACGCACTGGCTTATTATTTATTAATAACATCCCCGGCAGGAACCTTTACTTCCTTTCCTTGACGTCGTGTTTGCATAATGTTTTGGAATCATAGCATACCTGTAGGATTTGAATAATGCAATGTCAACCCTTTCTCATTTTTGGCATCTTTTCATATCATCGATGATCCTTACTCGCCTTGCGGTAATCCTTATGTACCAAGCATAACAAAATACCTTACTTGCGGTGGTGACACTTAGTATAACTGGCACATACAGTCCCCTAAACTTAACTTTGCTCATATCGCTTGCTTTAGGGAAATGTCTCCCTGAACGACCATTCTCTGATTCCTCATGGATCTCCTTCTGTTGTTCATTCTATTGTTGCCGGAATGCAATACAAAATTCTCATGATGCTGACGATTATCAAATCACTCAGTTCCTAATTCATGTTTAGTTTATAATGTTCACCAATCCATACTGGTTCTATTACTCAGGGGTCTAACTTTTCCTTTTTAGTAATCGCGTTAGAGTTGCGAACTTGTTTCTCGAAATGAGGACATGACTATATGGCCTATACTCCTTTGTTGTCCTAAGGCCTGTCACCTCTCGTCTCTTCCTTCACTTGACTATAGATTTTGTGATACTCTCATCTTTTCATCTACCGTTGTCATCCATGTATCATATCTTACTCATAATGCTTCATTAACTCTTTTCTTATTTCCCGCTAACATTTATGCCTTATCACTTTATTCTGAAAACTCTAACCAAGACATTTGTTTGCTTTTAGCTCCCCTTTGCTCCATCCAATAGCTTTTCGGGTTTCTTAACGTTCTCGATCTAATAGGGACGCGAGCCACACTAAGGTAATATTTATCCCTTCAAGGTTTCCAGTTCCTATCTTTGTAGCACTCATATCTAGCTATACTATTTTAGTGTGCACCATTTGGGTGTCTCACAAGGAGATCTATTAGCACATTTGCAATATCCTTCAGAAATGTCAACTAAAGAAATAATTCGTCCACCATTTTGGCTCACTCTAACTCCAGCCGGATTGTGGTATTATGTTCTTCTCTTAAACCATATTTGTTAGCTCCCATAGAGCATAATCTTAGATTGGTGTGGCCAATTATACATACATCTGCTACTTTTGAAGGTAACTCAAAATGCTTATATCTCTCTTCCTGAATGGTAAATAAGGATAATCTTTATTAACTGGGTACCTCGTACCCTTCTTCACCTTGCTTATTTTACTTGCTACAACTCGTGTCTAACTTTCGATTCCATTATTCCTTTTTACCGTAAGAGTGGATAAGTATTCTTTCCTAAAATCTCCTTATTAAGAACTGTACACCTTTTAGTACACGCATGATCTTCTAAAAAGCTCTCATTTACTCATAATAAGCAAGATGCAAAATCGAGTTTCTCTAACTCAACACCTCCATAACTATATCTCTTATTGATCGTCTTTCTGAATGTAGGCATCGTCGTATTATGAATAATATAGAGTTAGGAAATTGATTTCTTACAATTGAGCTCTATGACACGATCTAGACTAAGAAGAAAGAGTGACAGTCCTAAATGTTATGTACCCTCCTGCTTATAAGTGTGGTGCACGACACACCCATAAACAAGACTCTACTAGACATGGCTTGTAGATTCCCAAGGACAGAGCTGCTCTGATACCACTTTGTCATGCCCCGAACCTGGGGGCGAGACCGGCACCTGATGCCTCATCTATCCTTGGGTACCAACTTGCGACTAAGTAACTCTGAATGTGATGTCATACTTTGGCCATGGTCCACATTGCAAGACAACTAAGAATTCTTACTAATTATCAATATAAAGATGGACCGACAAGGCCGTCATAACTGCTATAGCTGGCAAAGAAACGAAGTATACATTAAAGGCCTATCAGGCCAACATACTGCACTAACTGACATGATATGTCTACAAGCCTCTGCTGGTGGATATACTGTGAGCGGAACAGCTCCCTTACCTACTCATAACATATATACATATATACACAATATTTACATAAAGCTCTAGACCCAGCAACTTCGAAAGACATAGAGCTTACCGATCAACTTGAACTCGGGCAACACTTAATGAGGAGATCTACCTGTCTGTCTGTCTGTCTAAACCTGCAGACATGAAATGCAGTGCCCCCAGAAAAGGGACGTCAGTACGAAATAATGTACCGAGTATGTAAGGCAATATAATTAAAGCTGAAACTGAACTGATAATATAATAATTGAAAGCAATTGGAAGTCAAAGATAATCTGAAGATATGCTTACCTGCTGATACTGACTCAACTCTCTCAATGTAGTAAGTAAAATAGTTGTCCTGCCCTATAAGGCTCAGTATATATATATATAATTGCTCTGCCATAGTAGGCTCGCTCATAGGCGCTTGGCCCTACTAGGCTCTGTATCTCGACCAACTGGGCTCTCTCGCAGGCGCTCGGCCACAGTAGGCTCGGTATATAACTTCCATCTGATCAGAGGTTGCCCAATAAGGGCCTGCCCATCGATTATAGCTCGATGGTAATGAAAATACTGTAATATTGTATATATAGACTCTCTGCTCTCTTGACTGGAATAAGGAAATACTCAATTGAATATTGTACTTACAAGACTAGGAAAAATATACGTAAATTTCGGGATATGAATTTTTCTTTATGATTCGTTATCATACTTGACTTATTATGAGTTCATGCAAAATGAAGGAAGAGCTTAGCCTTAACATACCTGGAGTAGGGGAAAATTCGTATAATATTTCATGGAAAAGATCGCATTGTACTCCTTTAGAACCGCACAATTTTACATTGCTATGGTTCTAACAATTCTCGTTGGAATTGCTTGGTTGCAACAATTTTTATTGAAATCTTGCTGGATGGAGTTCGAACCGTGATACCTATGAAACAAATTCTTGTTTGAAGATGTCTCATTGTTAATGAAGTGGTGTATGAATTTTTAGTAAGAATTATGTTACTAACGTGCAAAGGCTTTATCTGATTGTAATGTATAAATTACTTAGAAATGAAATAGTGTTGCTCATGTTTTCAAGATATGAAGTGTGGTCTTTAATTATCCACTTGTTTCCACCTATTCCAAAAATGACTAGGAATTATTGTTTGGAAAGTGGCTGACTGCCACGTTTTGGGGGGGGGGGG
>ML432682.1:145351-163486 GCA_005239525.1 Nicotiana knightiana
GGGGTTGATCTTATCTTATATTTTATTAATTAATTAAGTAATGTCCTGTTACTCGATAATTAACCAATTACCCGCATAATTAAGAATTATCTCAAATTACCAAAAAATACTACTCATTTTTAATTATACTTTATACATCATACTATCACGGTTATATGGTACCTTGTACGGTACTAGTTCATAAATATCGGGTACTATCGCTCATCCCGTATTTTATCCCAAATCGGCAACCTTCAACGAAACTTGTTTTCTTTAATTTGTGTACCCTTTATCCTCCATGGCACTTACTTATCGCTTATTATAAACAACATAAATACGTTAACCTCAAGATAATCTCATCCCCGAGCTTACGTCGATTAACTAACGATGAAACTTTAACATACGAAAATGCAGGATATAACAACTGAGCTGTGCGAAGTCGATCCTGGATAATCTTGACCTTGTCTAAGGCCTCCTGTGGTAGATCTGTACCCAACAACCGAGCCTCCCCCGGCTCAAACCACCTAACTGGCGAGCTGCACCGTCTACCATATAATGCCTCATTGGGAGCCATCTGAATGCTCGACCGGTATCTGTTTTTGTAGGTGAACTCTGCAAGGGGAAAGAACTGATCCCACGATTCTCCGAAATCTATATTACAAGGAGGAGCATATCCACCAAGATCTGAATAGTACACTCAGACTGCCCATCCGTTTGAGGATGAAATTTTGTGCTTAGCTCAACCCTCGTACCCAACTCACATCATACTGCCCTCCAAAAGTGCGAGGTAAACTGCGTACCTTGATCAGAAATGATAGACACAGGAACACCGTGAAGACGGACGATCTCCCGAATATAAATCTCTACCAACCGTTTCGAAGAATAGGTAACTGCCACAGGAATGAAGTGTGCTGACTTAGTCAGCCTACCCACAATGACCCAAACGACATCAAACTTCCTCTGAGTCTGTGGGAGTCCAAAAACAAAGTCCATAGTGATACGATCCCACTTCCACCCTGGAATCTCCATCCGCTGAAGTAAAACATCAGTTCTTTAATGTTCATACTTCACCTGCTGACAATTCAAGCACCGGGCCACATAAGAAACTATATCCTTTTTCATCCTCCTCCACCAATAATGATGTCGAAGATCCTCGTATATCTTGGCAGCGCCCGGGTGAATAGAATACCGAGGACTGTGAGCCTCCTCTAGGATCAACTCACGAAGCCTATCAACATTAGGCACACATACACGACCCTGCATCCTCAAAACACTGTCATCTCTAACGGTAACCTGCTTGGAACCACCGTGCCGAATCGTATCCCTAAGGACCAACAAGTGAGGGTCATCAAACTACCGATCTCTGATACGCTCAAATACTGAAGACCAAGCGACTGTGCAATCTAGAACACGACTGGGCTCTGAAATATCCAACCTCACGAACTAGTTGGCCAAAGTCTGAATATATGAAGCTAGCGGCCTCTCACTGACTGGAATGAACGCGAGGCTGCCCATACTCATTGCCTTCCTACTCAACGCGTCGGCCACCACATTGGCCTTCCCCGGATGATACAATATGGTGATATCATAGTCTTTCAATAGCTCCAACCATCTCCTCTGCCTCAAATTGAGATCCTTTTGCTTGAACAAATACTGAAGATTGCGATCATCCATGAAAACCTCACACGACACACGACACACCACAAAGATAATGCCTCCAAATCTTCAGCGCGTGAACAATGGCTGCCAACTCTAAATCATGAACATGGTAATTCTTCTCATGAACCTTCAACTACCAAGTGCATATTCAATTACCCTGCCTTCCTGCATCAATACTGCTCCGAGCCCAACACGGAAGGCATCACAATACACCATGTAAGATCCTGAACCTGATGGTAACACTAACACCGACACTGTAGTAAAAGCTATCTTGAGCTTCTGAAAGCTCGAATCACACTCGTCCGACCCTATGAATGGGGCACCCTTCTAGGTCAACCTGGTCATTGGAGCTGCTATAGATGAAAACCCCTCATCAAACCGACGTTAATAACCCGCCAAACCCAAGAAGCTCCTGATCTCCGTAGTTGATGTTGGTCTAGACCAGTTCTTGACTGCCTCAATCTTCTTAGGATCTACCCGAATACCCTCTGCTGATACGACGTGACCCAAGAAAGCGACTGAATCCAACCAAAACTCGCACTTCAAAAATTTAGCATACAACTGACTATCCCTCAAAGTCTGGAGCACTATCCTGAGGTGTTGCTTATGCTCCTCCAGACTGCGGGAGTATATCAAAGCATCGTCAATAAACACAATCACAAAAGAATCCAGATAAGTCTTGAACACTTGGTTCATCAAGTTCATAAATATTGTAGGGGCATGGGTGAACCCAAAAGACATCACCAGAAACTCATAGTGCCCATACCGCGTCCGAAAAGTTTTGTTAGGGACATCAGATGCCCTAATCCCTAATCCTCAACAGATGGTAGCCAGATCTCAAATCAATCTTTGAAAACACCTTCGCACCCTGAAGCTGATCAAACAAATCATCAATCCTCGGCAGCGGATACTTGTTCTTAATGGTGACTATGTTCAACTGCCGATAATCTATACATGTTCTCATAGACCCATCCTTCTTCTTCACAAATAACACCGGTCCACCCCAGGGCGAGACACTAGGTCTAATGTAGCCCTTATGAAGCAAATTCTGCAACTATTCCTTCAACTCTTTCAAATCTGGTGGGGCCATCCGGTATGGCGGAATGGAAATAGGTTGAGTGCCCGGAGCCAAATAAATTCAAAAGTCGATATCCCTGTCAGGTGGCATCACCGGCAGGTCTGCAGGAAATACCTCAGGAAACTCACGAACAACAGGCACAGAATCCATAGAGGGAACCTCAACACTAGAATCACGAACATAAGCCAAATAGGACAAATACCCCTTCCCGACCATACATCGAACCTTCATATAAGAAATAACCCTGCTGGAAGAATGATCAGGCGTCCCTCTCCACTCTAATCGAGGCAACCCCGACAAGGCTAATGTCACTATCTTGGCGTGACAGTCCAAAATAGCGCGATAAGGTGTCAACTAATTCATACCCAATATAACATCGAAATCCACCATATCTAAGAGCAGAAGGTCTACATTGGTCTCAAGGCTCCCAATAGTGACCACACATGAACGATATGCACGGTCTACAACAATATCACCCCCCACGGGCGTTGACACATATACTAGGGCTCTCAAGGAATCACGAGGTACAACCAAGTATGAAGAAAAATAAGATGACACATAAGAGTAAGTAGACCCCGGATTAAATAAAATTGAAGCATCTCTACTGCAAACTAAAATAGTACCTGTAATGACGGTATCGGATAACTCAGCCTCAGGTCTGGCTGGGAAAGCATAGCATCGTGACTGGTCCCCACCACTCTGAATCATATCCCTGGGACGGCCTTTAGCTGGCGGGCCTCCACCTCTAACGGCCTGACCTCCACCTCTAACAATCTGGACCCTACCTCTGGCTGCCTGACCCCTACCTCTGGCTGGATAAGCAGGCGGTGCATCTACTGGTGCCGGAACTGTGGCACGAGAACCCTGATGCTGTGGTTGAACACCCAATAATCTTGGGCAGGTCCTCCGAACATGCCCATAATTACCACACTCAAAACATCCATCCTGATACTATGGTTGTGGAAACTGAGACTGGCCCTAACGAGCCGGCTGACCACGATAATAACTCTAAAGAGTAGGTGCTCTGATAGAAGGTGGTGGTGGACTATAGGTTGGCTGCCTAGAAAGAGGTACATAAGAACCGCGGCCACTTGGGGCACCGTAGGATGCCTGGAGCGCTGCATGAAATGGCCTAGGAGGATGGACTCTACCAAAAGTACCCCTGCCTCCAGATGAGGCACCGCTGAACCCATCAGAATGACGATATCTCTTATCTGACCCCTGACCTCCCTGTCTAAGAACCATCTCGACCCGTCTAGCTATATTGTCCGCATCCTGAAAAGAAATCTCGCTCCCAGGATCCTTGGCCATCTACAATCTAATAGGCTGAGCAAGACCCTCAATAAACCTCCTCACCCGCTCTCTCTCTGAGGGAGGCAAAAGAATAGCATGACGGGCCAAATCCACAAAACGAGTCTCATACTGAGTAACAGTCATACTGCTCTGCCGGAGACGCTCGAATTGACGGTGGCGCTCCTCTATCAAGGTGATAGGTATAAACTTCTCCAAGAAGAGATGCGAGAACTGGTCCCAAGTAAGGTCAAGCGACCCAGCTAGTCTGTCAATAAATAATCCCTCCACTATTTCTTGGCGGAACCAAGCATCTGAAAAGCAGCAAAGTCGACCCCATTTGTCTCCAATATACCCATGTTCTGAAGAACCTCGTGACAGCTATCAAGATACTCATGGGGATCCTCTAAAATAGCACCACTGAAACAAACTGGAAAGAGCTTGGTAAACCTATCCAATCCCCAAAAAGCCTCAGAGGACATAGCCATTTATATCCATTTTTAGTGATTAGGAGTGAACATACATAATAAAGCGGGATGACCAATTCATATATATATATATATATGTTACGGCGTGCAACCAGATCCCACCAATTCTCACTTATTCTTCCTTAACAACTACAATAAGTAAATAATATATATATATATATATATGTGTGTGTGTGTGTGTGTGTTGCGGAGTGCAACCCGATTTCCCCTATCCTCCCTTATTCCTCCTTAACATTTACAATAAGTAAATTATATATATATGTGTTGTAGCGTGCAACCCGATCCCACTAATCCTCCCTTATTCCTCATGCTGCAGCGTGCAACCCGATCCAATCATATAATAATAATATACACACAGGGTACGGAAGATCCATAAAAATTCATACGTCCCTTACCAACGCTTGCAATTTTGAACATACAACCGGGAGCCGTATAGATAATAAAACTCAATAAGTTTACTACTACTCAGCGAGACCAATCCAGGTTATCACATAAATTGCCAAATGATAACAATTTAAACCAAATAAAGGGGAAGCAATAATCCTACGGGGAAACAAATATCTAACAGGTAACAATCAAGCACGGAATTAGAGTTAGACATGTAACAAGTAAGGCAAGAAGGGAAACAATATAAGGGAAAACTGAAGAAAACAGGTAAAACAGGAAATTGGCGGTGCATAGGTACTCGTCACCTCACGTATACGCCGCTTACATGATTTATCACATAACAAACAAATTCAAAGGTTCCGAGACCCTCAAGTCAAGGTTAGACACAACAGTTACCTCGATCCGCAGGCCACTCACTGCTCAAGTACCGCTTTTCCTCTAGAATTCACCTCCAACCCACTCGTATCTAGTCATAACTAGCTTAATATCATCAATTATCGCTAAAGAAATCAATTTCAATACACAATTATAGAATTCCCAAATTTTCCCAAAAAGTCAAAAACCGACCCTGGGCCCGCTTGATCAAAACTCGTGGATCAGACAAAAAAATATTTATCCATTCACCCCCGAGCCCGAATATGTAATTAGTTTCGGAATCCGACACCAAATCGAGGTCTAAATTTCCAAATTTTCAAAACCTCAATTCTGCTAAAATCCCTAATTTCTACTCTTAAAGAACAAGATTTAGGACTAGAAATCTAATGGGTGTTGATGGAAATTGTAGGAAATGAGTTTAAGAACACAAACCTACGATTTGGCATTGAATTCTCACTTCAAAAATCATCCAAGGTTGAGTTCTTGTGAAGAAGATATGAAATTTTGAGAAATTCCCACTTTGAAGTCTGTTTTAAAACACTGGATAGGTCTTCATCGTGTTCGCGGAAGACCATTTGCGATCGCGATGTACAGCGGCCTAAGGCCTTTGCGTTCGCGAGTCTATCTACACGTTCGCGTAAGGCAGACCCTCCCGACCTTCACATTCGCGGCCCTTTGATCGCGTTTACATATAAGATCACCAGACCGCTCCCCCACTTCCCTAAGCCATAACGTTCGTGTCGAGCTGGCCGCTTTCGTGAAGGGCAACCCCCAATTGCTCCGCGTTCGCGACCCAGTCTCTGCGTTCTCTAAGAGTAAATGACTCTCCAGCCCAGCTTACACTTTGTGATCACGAGAGAGGCTTCGCGATCGCGAAGCACAAGACGTCACTTCACCAGAAATAGCAGAAAACCAGAATCTTCTAAGTCTCAAACTACCCATGGCCTATCTGAAACTCACCCGAGCCCTCAGGGCTCCAAACTAAACATGTTCAAAAGTCTAAAAATATCATACGAACTTGCTCGTGCGATCAAAGCGCCAAAATAACACATAAAACTACGGATTTAGCATCAAAACCAATGAAATTCTCAAGAACATTTTGAAATTACTATTTTCTCAACCGAAGGTTCGAATTACGTCAAATCAGTTCCGTTTCTCACCAAATTTCACCAACAAGGTACAAATATCATAACGAACCTGTACCGGACTCCGGAACCAAAATACGGCACCGATACCAACAAGATTGAATATTAAGCAAATTCTTTAAAATCATTAACTTTCTATAATTTAGTTTTAGTCAAAAATTCATTTCTCAGGCTATGGACCTCGAAATTCGATTCCGGGCATATGCCCAGATCTCATATTTTACTACGGACCCACCGGGACCGTCAAAGCATGTGTACAAGTGTGTTTAGTCAAAACATTGACCGAAGTCAACTAAAAATTATTTTTAAAGCCAAAAATCACTGTTTCTTCAATTTTCCACATAAAAGCTTTCCGGAAACACGCTCGAACTGCGCACGCAGGATAGTAATGATTTTATGACTAACGAGCGCGAAATTGAGTTCTATAATACAAGTGACTCTTTGGGTCATCACAATAGTTTATTTTTACGGCAATAAAGAACATAATATTATTGCATGATATTCAAGTACAAGTCAACATACTGTATATCCGATTTTGTTTGAGCTATGAACCAATGCAGAACTCATATATTAAAGGTATGATAAGACTTTAGGATAATTTTGTGTGAAATCGTATTTTTCTTTATTAAGTTAACATCTAATATGATCAACATTAATCATTTTCAAGAATTTGTGGTTGTTAAATTTTTTTTTATAACTCAATTACATAGTTTAAAAAAAATTGTGTTATTCTTACGATTTTATACTCATTGATATAGAGTACATAGTCATTTATTGAATGTAGTTTTAAATATAACACAAAAAAGAAGAGAAAAATATTATTCGAGTAGGAAAGAGTATACAATTGTCTAAATTATTTATACTATTATAAAAGTACGAAGCCCCGATGCGAAAAAGTAATTTTTCATGTTAAAACAAAATAACTAAAATTTTGAATTAACTAATTAGCAAAAGACATAAATTTAATTCTTTTTCAAAATCATCAGGTAAGTAAAATTATTTTTCAAGTTGATATAACTTTTAAGGTACATAAATTTATTTTTACAAAGAGAGTATTAGTAATGAGATAAATAAGAAAATAGAGCAAAATTAGTTACAATATAGCATTAAAGGTCAAAATGCTAAAAATACAATCTTGAAGCAATAAAATGTATTGAGGGTCTAACTAAACTCAAACTAATATTGCTTGCAATACACGCCTCAGTATACTCGAAAATATGGCACACAAATGTCATGATCTCACAAATTTTAACTTATTAAACTTTTAACACTATAAGTTTCAAAAGTCTCCTTCTATTTTTTTTAAGTTTCGTGTCGAGTAAAACTAACTCATCTAAATTAAAACAGAGGGAGTATTTTTTCTGCTTCCCAAAAATTATTTCGATTTCTATTCAAGAAAATATATATTTTTCCTTCTAAAAGATGTCAAACACCTTAGCTTTCAAGGAAAAAAAATACTTTTTAGCAACAAAAAATATTTTTGGTGAGAAAAAAAACACCGTCAAACGCAAGCTATAAAGCTCTAGTGTTTGTAATACACGCCTCGGTATACATAACTTTAAAATTTCGAGTCATAATAAAAATGTGTGTCCTTACAGTGATAGTGGTAAGCTCTCAAAAGCTCATCATTAACTCAATTATTGCTCTAGCTATTTGCAGTTTGATTCGTAGCCTATTGGTGTAGAATACCTGTATGTGATTTTTAGCAGATGGGATAGGACAAGGCACAGAAAATTTTTAAATCAAATCAAACATATGCAGCTGTTGGTGTTCGAATCCATCGCCCAACTTAGAAGTCTAAGGGCCCTAGACCAGGAGAGGAACAGAACTCTTTTTGTCAAGTAGTACTATCATTTTAACGTTGCTATTTTGTTTTTGTAACATATTTGGTAAAACGTTAATAGAATTTTCGGTCCCTCATTTATTGCTAAATTCTGATTGTAGTCTTTGATATTTATTGGTAATTTATTGTATTTTTGGTCCCGAAATTTAATATTTATTTAATTCACACACGAAATTTTACCTCTTCACAAATTTACCATAATTATTAATTATTTAATTACTTAATCACCCATGTGTTATGTTAAGCTATTTCCCCTTCCCTTTTTCCTCCGAGTATATACCTAAAACAACATCTCTGCCATTTAAAGGCAGAGGTAAGACATGCGTACACCCTACCCTTCACAGACCCCACTTGAGGGAATACACCGAGTATGTTGTAACGATTCACCCGGTCATTTTGATAGTATTAACCCCGATCCTCTATTTACTGCTACCCATGTATCAATTTATGCTTATGTGACTTGCCGGGAGGAATTGTATTTGGTTTCAGAGTAAACTGGGACACTTAGTCCCTAAAATGGAAGCTTAAGTTCTAGGAATTTGGCCGTAGTTGAAATTGTGTGAAGACGACTCCGGAATGGAGTTTCATCGGTTCTATTAGCTCCGTTAGGTGATTTTGGACTTTGGAGCGTGTCTGGATTGTGATTTTAAGGCCCGTAGCTGAATTAGGCTTGAAATGGCGAAAGTTGGATTTTTGGAAAGTTTGACCGGAAGTGGACTTTTCATGTCGGGGTCAGATTCTGATTCCGGAAGTTGGAGTAGGTCCGTAATGTCAAATGTGACTTGTGTGCAAAATTTGAGGTCAATCGGACATGTTTTGATAGGTTTCGGCATCGATTGTAGAAGTTTGAAGTTTCAAAGTTCATTAAACTTGAATTGGGGTGTGATTCATATTTTTAGCGTTGTTTAATGTAATTTGAAGGCTCGACTAAGTTCGTATGATGTTTTAGGACTTGTTGGTATGTTGGTTTGAGGTCCTGGGGGCCTCGAGTGTGATTTGGATCATGTTCAGAACATTTCGGGACTTGTTGGAATTGCAGACAAATCACTGATGTTCTCTTGCTGGTTTCCTTCATCGCGTTCGCGAAGGGTATCTGGGAGGCCAGCGGAGTTTGTTCTTTGCGTTCGCGAAGTTCGCTACGCGTGCGCGACGGTGAAGGAAATTATTCTCCGCATTCGCGTATGAGGGGTCGCGTTCGCGAAGAGGAATCTGGCAATTGAGAATTTTGTGCCTTGCGAATGCGAGACACTTTACATGTTCGCGAAGAAGAAAAGACATGGACAGCAGATTAAATTTCAAAATTGAGGGTTTCTATCTCATTTTCATTTTGGGACTTAGAGAGCTTGAATGGAGGCGAAATTTCAAGGGTTTTTCAGAGGAAACAATTGGGTAACGATTCTTGACTCATTTTTGGTTATATTCCACTAATCTATCGTTAATTTCATCATTTAATTAAGGTTTTGGTGTTAGAAATTTGGGGAAAAAGTTAGAAAGTTCTTAAATCGGATTATGGGATTTTGATTGGTGTTTTGGTATCAGATTTGAGTAAATTGGTATGGGTAAACTCGAGGTTCAATGGGTGTTCATATTTTGTGACTTTTACCCGATTTTCAAACGTGGGTCCGGGTCGACTTTTGGGGGCGAATTTCTAATTTCTTCCTAAAGTCTTGATTTCATTAATTAGATTAGTTTCTTATAGCTATATTTACGGTATGTAATTTCTTTTAGATATATTTTGGCCAATCAGATTCGGAAAGTCGAGGAAAAAACATTCTTATTGACTTATTGGGCTTGGCTTGAGGTAAGTGGCTTGCCTATCCATGTGTGGAGGAAATCCCCTTAGGATTTGGTACTATTATGACAATTATGTGATATGTGGGTGCGGAGTGCGTACACGATACTAAGGGGATTTCCCCTTAGTGCCTAACCGTGTACGCGAGGTGACGAGTGCGTACACGGGCTAATTGTTGAAAAATTGATTTTTACTCAACAATAACTTGTTATATCTTAAATGAGTCATCCCAGCATGTGTAGTTATCATGTTTAGCCTAAATCGCATGTCTACGCGTCTTATATGCTTACTTGAAATTTATGCAGCATGCGTAGTTGAATTTCCATTTTTTTTTCTTGATTTGTATTTCGTCTTAAACGGTAGGTACTCTTGCTGTTAATTATTGTTTCCATCGGTTTCGAGCTGTGTGTTTAATTTTGAGACTACAAGGCGGCACCTCGGGAGATCCCCTGTTGCATATTTACTTTTGGGACTACGAGGTGATACTTCGGGAGATCACCTGTTGCAAATTTACTTTTGGGACTACGATGCGGTACCTCGGGAGATCCCATGCTGCATATTTACTTTTGGGACTACGAGGCGGTACCTCGGGAGATCCCCCTGTCTTGAATATTTACTTTGGGACTACGAGGTGGCACCTCGAGAGATCCCCCTGTTGAGCATTTACTTTTGGGACTACGAGGCGGTACTTAGGAAATGTCCCTATTGTTTACCTTTAGTTGTTGTGCTGTTATTTTCTGAAACTTCCCATTGCTTAAATTTTCAGTCATTCCAAAATATTATTATATCTTTTGCCTTGCTTATCTATTAAACTAGTAGGGCCCTGACCTGACCTCGTCATTACTCTACCGAGGTTAGGCTTGGCACATACTAGGTACCGTTGTGGTGTACTCATACTACTCTTCTACACATGTTTTGTGTGCAGATCTAGGTACTTTCTACCAGCCCCGCTATTAGTAGAGAGTACGTGCTGCTGCTACGGAGACTTCAAGGTATATCTGCCAGCGTCCGCAGACCTCAGAGTACCCTCTATCTCTGAGCAGTAGTGACGAGCAGTAAAGCATTTAAAGTCCACTTCATGAAATCTCAGTAAAACACAACATGCTTTTAAATCAGTATTTGAATCAAATCATCTCGTTTAAACCCAGTTCCGGTAAAAATCATTTAAAGATATTTATCAACAGTTTCAAACAGAGGCTCAATGCAAAGGTGAGCAAAAATGATGAAATCATAAACAGCCCCTCAGGCAAAACATCACTCATATACAGCCCCTCGGGCCCACCTCACAGTTACTCGTAAACAGTCCCTCGGGCATACCTCACCATCACTCATGCCTCCCAGTCACTCAGCACTCGGCACTCGCACTCAGTAGATATTTGTGCTCACTGGGGGTGTGTACAGACTCCGGAGGGGCTCCTTCAGCCCAAGTGCTATAACAAGCCAAATCATGACATATATGAATTAGGCCCTCGGCCTATATAAAACATGTTGCGGTGTGCAACCCAATCCCATAATATCCTCACAAATCAGACCCTCGGCCTTACTCAGTCATAAACCTCTCAAGCCACTCGGGCTCTCAGTAAAAATAAGGTACTCAGCCAAAACAACATTTATATGCATTAAAACAGGGTAATAAAGACTGAGTTATGCAGTAAATAACTATAAACATGTCTGAGTATAGATTTTCAATCAAAAATAGTGAGAGGATAGTAGGAAAAAGGCCTCTAACACATTGGCACAAAGCCCAAACATGGCACAATTTACAGAAACTCTTTCTATAACACATAATTATCATGTAGTTTCAACAAAATATGCAACTTTACAGTTGCTATGGGACAGACCAAGTCACAATTCCCAACGGTGCACGCTCACACACCCGTCATCTAGCATGTGCGTCACCTCAAAATAGTAAAATGATAAAAAATCCGAGGTTTCATACCCTCAAGTCTAGATTTACAATCGCTACTTACCTCAAACCGGTAAAATCTCTATGCCGCGATGCTCATGCCCCTCGACTCGGACTCCAAATGCTCCGAATCTATTTAAAATCAGTATATTACCATCAATATACGCTAATGGAATGAACTCCACAAGAAAACTAGACCAAAATCTCGAAATCAGCTCAAACCCGGCCCCTGGGCCCACGTCTCGAAATCCGACAAAAATTACAAAACTAGAAAGCCCATTCACTAACTAATCCATACATAGGAAATTTCTCCGAAATTTGACACCTTTTGACCCCTCAAATCCCCAAATCAAACTCTCCAAAATCCCAAGCCTTAAACCCTCATTTTCATCCCTAATTTCCACTAATTACATGATTAAACAACGATAGGGTTCAACCAACTTACCTCACTGATATCCCTTGAATCCCTCTTTACAATCATTCCCAAAAGCTTCAAAACCGATTGAAAATGGTGAAGAATGGACTAAAATTCGCGAAGTATGCAATTTATACTTTCTGCCCAGGCTTTTCGCACTTGTGGCCTATTTTCCGCGCCTGCAGGACTGCACCTGCATTCATCATCCTCGCACCTGTGAGTATCACTTTAACTTTTAGACTCCACACCTGCGCCTAGGTCTCGCAGGTGCGGCCAAACCCTTCGCACTTGCGCTCAAGCTTAAGCCTCCCATTATCCACATCTGCACTCCACCTCTCCGCGCCTGCGACCTTGCACCTGCAGCGACCCTTCCGCAAGTGCGGCAACACCAACAGACTTTCAGCAGCTTTCAAATCAAAAACCAATCCGTCAACTATCCGAACCACACCTGAGACCTTCGGGACCTCAACCAATAATACCAAAAAGTCATATATCAATGAATGAACTTAGTTGAACCTTCGGAACCGTCAAAACAACACCAAAACACCAAATTTACCTCGGATTCAAGCCTAAGAACTTCTAAACTTTCAAAATCAGCAAACGACGTTGAAACATACCAAACCACGTCCGAATGACCTCAAATTTTACACACGTCAAAAATGACACTAAAACATACTCCAACTTTCGGAATTTCGTTCCGACCCCGATATCATATTTTCCACTGCCAACCGAAAATTGCCAAATTTCTAATTTTGTCAATTCAAGACTAATTCTACCACGGACCTACAATTTACATTCCAGATGCGCTCCCAAGTCCAAAATCACCTAATGGAGCTAACAGAACCATAAAAATCCAAATCCGAGATCATTTACTCGTAAGTCAACATCCGGTTGACTTTTTCCAACTTAAGCTTCTAAATAGGAGACTAAGTGTCTCATTCCACTCCGAAACCACTCCGGACCCAAACCAACCAACCCGATAGAACACAATACAGTTGAATAACACATAAAGAAGCGGAAATGGGGCTATAACTCTCGAAACGACTGCCTCGGTCGTTACATTCTCCCCCTCTTAAACAAACATTCGTCCTCGAACTAGTCTAGAAACATACCTGGAGTTTCAAATATGTGTGGATATCTGTTCCGCATCTCTCGCTCGGTCTCCCATGTGGCTTCCTCCACTGGCTTCCCTCTCCACTGCACCTTTACTAAAGCTATGTCCTTTGACCTCAACTTTCGAACCTGCCGATCCAAAATAGCCACCGGCTCCATATCATAAGTCATATCACCCTCCAAATGAACTGTGCTGAAGTATAAAACATGGGACGGATCACCAACATACTTCTGGAGCATGGAAACATGAAATACCAGATGCACACTCAACAAAATGGGTGGCAAGGTGAGCTTATAATCCACCTCCCCACTCCTCTGAAGCACCTCAGAAGGCCGAATGAACCGGGGGCTCAACTTGCCCCTCTTCCCAGACCTCATAACACCCTTCATGGGTGATACCTTCTGCAAGACCTTCTCCCTAACCATAAATAACACATCACAGACCTTCCTGCCCGCGTAGCTCTTCTGCCTAGACTGCACCGTGCAATGTGAACTAGTACCTCTATAAAAAATGATGGAAACTGGGACACCATGCAGGCTAACAATCTCTCGAATATAAATCTCAGCTAACCGCTCTGAAGTATAGGTATACCAACAGGAATGAAGTGCGCGGACTTGGTCAACCAATACACAATAACCCAAATAGCATCAAACTTCCTCGAAGTACGTGGGATCCCAACTACAAAGTCCATGGTGATCCGCTCCCACTTCCACTCCGGAATGTCTAATCTCTGAAGAAAGCCACCCGATCTCCGATGCTCGTACTTAACCTGCTGACAGTTGAGACACGAAGCTACAAACCCAACAATATCCTTCTTCATCCGCCTCCATCAATAGTGTTGTCTCAAATCCTGATACATCTTCGCGCCACCCGGATGGATGGAATAGCGTGATCTATGGGCCTCCTCAAGAATCAAATCCCGAAGCCCATCTACATCAGGCACACATATCCGGCCCTGCATCCTCAACACACCGTCACTGCCAATAGTCACATCCCTATCATCACCTCGTCAGACCTTGTCCTGAAGAACGAGTAGGTGGGGGTCATCATATTGACGCTCCCTGATACGGTCATAAAGAGAAGACATGGAGACCATGCAAGACAATACCCATCTCGGCTCCGAAATATCCAATCTCATAAGATGGCCCGCTAAGGCCTGAACATCTAAGGCCAAAGGTCTCTCTGCTGCTGGAAGATACGCTAAACTCCCCAAACTCTCTACTCCGTGACTCAAAGCATCGGCCACCACATTGGCTTTCCCCGGATGGTACATAATAGTGATATTATAGTCCTTAAGAAGATCCAACCATCTCTGCTGATGCAAATTAAGGTCCTTATGCTTGAACCAATGTTGTATACTCCGGTGATCAGTATAAATCTCACAATAAACCCCATACAAATAATGAAGCCAGATCTTCAAGGCGTGAACAATGGCTGCTAACTCAAGATCATGGGTAGGATAATCCTTCCCATGGGTCTTCAACTAGCATGAGGCATAGGCAATCACCCTACCCTCCTGCATCGAAACACAACCAGTGACTATCCTCGATGCATCACAATACACAGTATAAGAACCTGAAGCTCATGGCAGAACTAACATTGGAGATGTGGTCAAAGCAGTCTTGAGCTTCTGAATGCTCTTCTCACACTCATCCTACCACCTGAATGGAGCACCTTTTTGGGTCAATTTGGTCAAGGGCAATGCAATAGATGAAAATCCCTCCACAAAGTGACAGTAGTAACCGACCAAACCAAGAAAGCTCCTAATCTCTGTGGCTGAGAACGGTCTAGGACAACTCTGCACCGCCTCTATCTTCTTCAGATCCACCTGAATACCCTAACTAGACACCATGTGTCCCAAGTATTCTACCGAACTGATCCAAAACACACACTTGGAGAACTTTCGTAAATCTTCTCCTGCATCAATCTCTGTGTCACGACCCGAAATCCCACCTTCAGGTCCTGATGGCGTCTAACGTTGAACCCGCTAGACAAGCCAACGTTACTGGTTATTCTGATTTATTCCTTTGTTATTTAGCATTTAGAAAGTGAAATACAAGAACAAATAGAAATAAGAACGCGGAAGATAATAAATTCAACAACTTAAATAATAAATCTTACAAAATTTCCTTAAACACACCCCCAAAACTGGTGTCACAATTTCACGGACAGTCTAAGATTTACTAAAAACATGAGTCTGAAATAAACAAGTGTAGCTGTCTAGAAATACAAGATAAGACAAAAGGAAAGAAATAGATGGTGACGCCAAGGCCTGCGGACGCCTGCAGGACTACCTCGTTGTCGCTGTGGACTGAAGGATACTCCCTCGCTCAATGTCCACTAGGTCCGGCTCCGTAATCTGCACAACATAAAGAAGTGCAGGTGTAGCATCAGTACAACCGACCCCATGTACTGAGTAAGTGCCGAGCCTAACCTCCGCGAAGTAGTTACGAGGCTAGGACACGACAAATAACATATAGCTGTGCAATTCAACAAATATAATAAAGTAGTAATGACAAGAAATAAAAGTAAAGCACCAAAAACGGGGTTAACATGCTGGGAAAAAGGGCAACAACTCATTGTAATAACAAAACAAGGTAACAACCGAAATGTGTAAATAACTGCAAGAATTAACAACTCTGAACAATAAATAAATAGAAAAGGGCACGTCATTTCCCCTCGTGCTATAACCTCACAAAACACTCAGCACAGAATGTCCCCTCGTGCATAATAAATAAATCACTCGGCACAGAATATCCCCTCGGGCAATAAATAAATAAACACTCGGCACGGAATGTCCCCTCGTGACTAACCTCACAATCACTTGGCACAGAATGTCCTCGTGCATAACATAAATAAAAGCAACAATTTGATAGGAAAATTGAACAATGAAAATACTTAAATGCACAGAAATGTCCAACAATAATTCTACCGTCCCGGCAAGGAATACAACTATAACCAATCTCACTCAGAAGTACAACTGAACAAAATCATCAACCGAACGAATAATCAATAAACTTCTACACCATGAATACCCTCAGGCACATAACTTTCAAAGTGACAATTATTTCATAACACGGAGAATATCAATAGAAATCACATATATCACGAAATTCGACTCACGAGCATGCTTGAACACAACACACAGGTACTCGTCACCTCACCTATACGTTGGAAATGAATATCACACAGCATACAAGAATCAATACCTATTCCCTCAAGCTAAGGTTAGGCCAAACACTTACCTCGGCTCCAAGAATGAAAATCAAGCCTCTAGCAACGCTTTTCCTCTCGAATCCGACTCTGAAACAATCGTATCTAGAGATAATCGACTCAATAATATCAATAATTACTAAACAATTCAATTTCAATGCCTAATTATCGATTTTCCAACATTCTTCCAAAAATTCCAAAATTTGACCCCGGCCCCGCTTGGTCCAAACACGAGGTTCGGACCAAAACTCGATCACCCATTCCCCCACGAGCCCGAATATACAATTTGTTTTGAAATCCGACCCCAAAACAAGGTCAAATTCCCAAATATTCAAAAAGCCATAACTCTATCCAAAACCCCAATTTCTACCCTTAAATTCCATGATTTTTGGCCTAGAATCTAATGGGTGTTGGAAGAGACGCCAAGGCCCACGAATGCCAGCGGGTATACCTTGAAGCCTCTATGATAAGCTGGAAGACACTCCCACTAATGATGTCCTCCAGGTCCGGCTGCGTAATCTGCACAACATAAAGAAGTGCAGGTGTAGCATCAGTACAACCGACCCGATGTACTGAGTAAGTGCCGAGCCTAACCTCAGCGAAGTAGTGACGAGTCTAAGACACGACAACAAAGTGTACCTGTGCAGTTCAATAGTATAGCAGAAACTAAACAAGAATACAATTACGGGGAGAACATGCTGGGGTAAGAGATAGCAAATACTGAAATGACAGAAACAAAACAACAGTCTGAAATATCTGAAAATAATAACGGNGAAACATGGCACCGAATGTCCCCTCGTGCATAATAAATATAAACATGGCACAGAATATCCCCTCGTGCATAATAAATATAAACATGGCACGAAATGTCCCCTCGTGCATAATAAATATAAACATGGCACGGAATATCCTCTCGTGCATAATAAATATAACATGGCACGGAATGTCCCCTCGTGCATAATAAATATAAACATGGCACGGAATGTCCCCTCATGCATATTAAATATGAACATGTCTTTCCCCTCGTACATAATAAATATAAACATGTCACGGAATGTCCCCTCGTGCATAATAAATATAAACATGACACGGAATCCCCCTTCGTGCTTTAACATTCTTCCTCACCCAAACATCAATCACAAACAAGGGCAAGGAAATAAACAGAGTAAAAATAGAAATCCCGGCAAGGGAACATCAATTAAACAATTAAATCCCGGCAAGGGAACTATACAACGATGACCCGTCAAGGGTGAATTTCAATAACTCTTTCTCTTCCTTCCACTTTCATTTCCATAATTTATTCTATTACTCGAGCCAATGCTCCAAATGATGTAATTATCTCATATTCCTTCATCATTCGTTTCACAATTTGAGCCAATGCTCCAAGGATGAAATTATCTCATATCTCTTCATTATTCGTTTTACAATTTGAGCCAATGCTCCAAAGATGT
>ML432682.1:163725-180359 GCA_005239525.1 Nicotiana knightiana
AACTCCGGAATGGTATTATCTAGGCATAATCAACTCAAGTATATCAATAAGGATTCAATGATTCAATTACATGGATTAATTATCCATTTCCTAGCATTCTTCCCAAATTATCAAAATTCGACCCCGGGCCCGCTTGGTCCAAACACGAGGCTCGGACCAAAACCACGTCACCCATTCACCCACGAGCCCGAATATATAATTTGTTTTCAAATTCGACCCCAAAACGAGGTCTAAATCAAGAAAATTCAAAAGGGCCTAACTCTACCCAAATTCCCAATTTTCTACTCTAATTTGCATGTTTTAGGCTTAGGAATTCATTAGATATAGATGAAAAATGAAGGAAACGAGTTAAAATTTACTAACCCATGAATTTTTTGTGAAGGATGGCTTCAATGGATGCCTAAGGACCTTGGAGAAGATGAATTTCGTGAAAACATATGAAAAATCCCGAAGCTACTGTTCTGGAAATATTTATATACCACTGGGCAAAATTGCCCTTCGCGTTCGCGGAAGGGAGGTCGCGTTCGCGAAGGGTAGACTTGACAGACCATCGCATTCGCGGAAGGGTGAACGCAAACTCGAAGAGTGAAGAGGCTGGGGTCCAGAAATTGGCCTACGCGAACGCGTGGGAAATCACGCGAACGCGGTGTAGAAGACCTGCAAAGTTACGGGAACGCGGTCAAGTGTACGCGAACGCGAAGAGGAAAAGTGAGCTAATCCTTCAGGGTGAAATAAGACTACGCGTTCGCGAGGGAATGGATGCGAACGCGATGAAGGAATAGCTTAAAGCTTCTCGAACGCGGAAGAGGCGTCGCGAACGCGAAGAACAAATGGATATGTAACTGCTGAAGCCAAAAACCAGCAATCTTCCTAAGTTCAAAATCACTCCGAGACACCTCCGAAACATTCCCGAGCCCTCGAGGCTCCGAACAAATCACATGCACTAACTCAGCAACATCATACGAACTTAACCGTGCGATCAAATCACCAATATAACATCAAAAAAGCGAATCAAACCTCAAAATCACTAGTTTTTCTTCAAACCTCATAAACTTTAAAATTTAGAGTTTTAAGTCCGAAACACGTCAAACGACGTCCAATTTCAACCAAACTTCACAGAAATATCTTAAACCACATATAAGACCTGTATCGGGCACCAGAACCAAAATACGGGCCCGATACCAACACATTCTAACCAATTTCCATTTCACTTTTCTTTATAAATTTCAGAAAAACAATTTCACTCAAAAATTCATTTCTCGGGCTTGGGACCTCGGAATTCGATTCCGGGCATACGCCCAAGTCCCATATTTTCCTACGAACCCTCCGGGACCGTCAAATCATGGGTCCGGGTCCGTATACCCAAAATGTTGACCGGAGTCAAATTTACTCATTTTAATATCAAATTTTATCATTTTTCACAGAATTTCATATTTAAGCTGTCTGACTACGCGCCCGGACTACGCACGCAAATCGAGGCAACTACAGATGAGGTTTTCAAGGCCTCGAAAGTACGAAATGGGTAATAAAATAGGTGATGACCCCTTTGGGTCGTCACAATATATGGGCACTAAGATATGATAAGTATGGACGCAACAAGGGGGTAAAAAGATCAGGAAAAGTAATAGCTTACGTTGAAAGAAAGCTAAGATGGAACAAAAGAAGTATTTGATCAATGATCCAGAGTTAGTACGTTATGGATACACTCAAGATTTTGGAGCATTATCTAGGCAGCATATTTGTTGACAATCATACGGCCATAGAAGACTTCAGTATAAGATTTAATTGTTAGAAGATTGTATCATGGATATTCCATAACGCCCATGAAAGGCTAAAGTAATAACTGATACCATGAGCCACAGATCGGAAGATAGCTTAAGACTACGTAAAGGCTGATCAGAAGGAAGAGGAAACTAAATAATTACACCACCTAAGTAAATCAGGAGTCTGATTATTGCACCTAGAAAAATTATAGAAGTTGTGCTGGAGAACATGACAGAATCACTCTCAATATCAGATATTAAGAGAAATAACACAACTATTATAATCTATAATGGCTCTACAAGAAAGACAGTTAGAAGAAGTACCAGCCTCATAAGAAGTTAGCACGAAGCTCCCCCCGGATTGTGTATATACCAGATGTGTGAATATATTAATAAGAGCTTCAAGTTATGGACGTGAATTACACCTAGGTGGAAGGGAGGTCACGAAAGAGATAGAAGATACGATGCGAGATTTTAAGGTAAGTAAGGTAAAGGTGAACAACGTACGAGATACTCAAAGGCAGAAGATCATGAATAGTCCATACTTTGGATAAAAGGCTATAAGAATAGGGACCCAATGACCGAGAATGATAGCGGCATATCTTCCAGCCTATGATTTCTAAGTACTGAGAGATCTAGTTAAGAGAATAGAGAAAAGTTGGAGATGATGTGATGTCTTGCTTGACGTTCCAGAATAACATAAGGAAATCTATGGTGCAATCAAGTTGAAGGAAAGTTTATAAATGGATATGTATAGGTCGCAAACTAATGGTAGATTGGAATTTTTTTAAGAAAACATAGTAAGGACGAGGAAAGGCAAGTGAAAAATAGACGAGAATGGATAAGTATTTAGGATTAAGCCCATGAATAACAGAAGAGCAGACAATTTCTCTATGTTATACAAAGATCACTATAACCCTAATGAACTCAAAAGAATCGAAGATTAATAGCATTTAGAAGGAATGAAATGCTGACCGGGAATAAAATGAGGGTATAATTGTGGCAGATAAAGGATGATGTTTGGGCCTTCGTTTGAATAATGAATTGAAGAAAAAAAAAAGAGAAGAGAAGAAGAAAAGATTTCGCTGGCGGCACGAATTTAGGATACCCCCATAAGGTGAATCAGATTGAGACACTAATGGGAATCACTTCGGATATTCCTTGAGGTAACGTAAACCCTAGCGGCAAGAAGTTTAAAGTTATCAGTGATATATTGTAGATCAATATTAAGGTGAATCAACAATAGATGAACAAAAGTCACAAAGTATGAGATGAGATTGGACCGTCATTCTAAAGATGAGCAGTAATGAGGAAGCATTAAAGGACTTAAATTTATACATATGGAATAAGCAACGAGAGTAAACTGGGATTTGGTAGCAGAGCTCAGCAACAATAAATTAAAGTAAGAGTTATGGCAGTAAATTCATACGGATGGATAAACGAACCTATGCGATGAGATATAGCAATATTCGTGAATTCAACAAAGTACCGAGCGAAGAAATTCATTATACTCATATATGCCCAAAGGTACATCTTATCAAGCTCTACATATGAATCCTAGAGATTGGGCACACTTACAAGGTCAAAAATTGTACAGGCTGCATGATAAATGGTAGCAGGAGTTTCGAGATTGGAAGGATTCCGACTATAATTTCTGGGGTGAGAAGGAGGCCTAAGGGTGGAAAGCCCTGGACATTGGACTCATTCACAGAACAGTCACCTAGATGGCGAGGGAAGCCCTAAAGTATTTGGAAGATATAATTATGAAAATGATAAGTGCATCAGTCAACATTCGAGGACGAATATCCCAAATGGGGTAATAATGTTACGCCCCACAGTATTACGTCAATGTTATGCTTCGCAATAATATGCTATGACGATGTTGCACCCTGTAGTATTTTACGTTAAATTTGTCGTAAGGTAATTGGCATCAGTTCAAGAAAAATATTATTTGGGGATTATAAGGATTATGCTATTTCACAAGTGATTAGTAAATTCATGAACGTGAAAGGGGGAGCAAGTCAAAGAAAACAAAATTTGTCGAAGTTTGGTATTTTGGGATAAAATGCGGTCCGAGCTAAAATACTCGGTATTTATGGACTAATATCATGCAAGGTACCATATGACCACGGTAGTGTAATATATAAAGTATATATGAAGTATTTTGAAAATAAATAGAATTTTAAGTAATTTGTGGTAATTTTTAAATTATACGGGTAGTGGATTAGTTAACGGGTAACGAAACATTACCCTGTTAACTAATAAGTGGGTAAAGATTAATAATCTCCACCCCCACTCCCCACGTGGCAGTAGGCCACTTTTCAAACATATGACTAATTAAGTCATAATGCTTAGTGTCTAAGAACGTGTAAGCCACTGAAATTTTATAAGAAAATTTTTGGTCATTTTAAAACCTTGATCATTTAAAAGCTTGTTTTCTTTGACTATTCATTCACTTTTGGTCATTTTAAAACCTTGTTTTCTTTGAAGCTTCATTCATTTCCTTGCCATAATGAAATTTCATTCTTACTTCCTAGATTTAACTTTCCAAGAATAGTGTAGCTTTGTTCATTTTTTCTGTCAGAATGAAATTCCATTCTTACTTCCTAAATTTAACTTTCCAAGAATAGACGCCAAGTTTAAAAATTTCCAACGGAATTCTTGCAACGGTTATAACAAGAATTAGTTATAACCGTAGCAACGTAAAATTTTGCGGTTCTAAAGGAGTACGGTGTAATCTTTTTCAAAAATATTATACGGAGTTTTCCCTATTCCGGGTATATTAAGGCTATATCTTCTTTCTTTTGGCATGATCCAAATTATACTAAAGAAACGAACAAATATACAGTTTTTATAAATTACTCTATTCATAGAAATAGTAGGGGTGTCTATATTCTTGATTCCCCATGAGAATTATTATTATTTTTTGTTCATGGGTCTCAGATAATACGCAGTTGGAAAAGTTTATCCGGGAAGAATATTGAGATTATTACGTACTTTTCATGCATTTCATACATGTGCATTGACCCATGACCAGATGGAATTATATACGCGTATATATGTAAATATATGTATATGAGATATGGGAAAAAGTTATGGCGTTATATACGCACCACCACCTGATCAGCTGGTATATGATGATGATGTTCCCCACAATGGATGAAATATGATTCAAACGGTGTTATATACGCGTATATATGTATGTATATTCAAACGGCGTTATCTACGCGTATATATGTATGTATATATATGTATATGGGATATGGGAAAGGTTATAGCGTTATATACGCACCACCACCTGATCAGCTGGTATATGATGATGATTTTGCCCACAGTGGCCGATATGATATGATGGGATGCCCTCAGAGGCTGATGATGTTATGAAACATGTACCTATGCATGACATGACATTCATACGCATATGCATGACGCTAAAAGTAATTTATGATTTACAAATTTATCCAGGCTTACAAGTTGAGTCATGTAGTCTATATTTCTTCCATTCTCGTATGTACTTATTTTTGTGCCTTACATACTCGGTACATTATTCGTACTGATGTCCCTTTTGCCTGGGGACGCTGCGTTTCATGCCCGCGGGTCCCGATAGACAGGTCGAGAGCCCTCCAAGTAGGCTATCAGCTCAGTGGAAGATGCTGGTGCGCTCCATTTGCTTCAGAGTCGGTTGTTTGGTTAGTATGATTTAGACGTGTATTGTTTGGTATGGCGAGAGTCTGTCCCGACCTTTACGACATTTATGTACTCTTAGAGACTTGTAGACATATGTCGTGTACGCGAAAGATTGTACAGCCTTGTCGACCTATGTTTTGAGTTTATAAATGATTATGTTGGCCTATTAGGCTCGTATGTCACGTGTATATGATGATGTAATAAGAAAGATATGTTACGTTGGTGCTCGGTTGAGTAAGGTACCGGGTGCCCGTCGCGGCCCATCGGTTTGGGTCGTGACATACAGCACGTAAATTAAACAAGTAACAAACATGGACAATGGAACAACAATAGAGATAAAGGTCATGTACATGACAATAATAACAAGTCAAACCACATATGTAAGTAAAACATTAACATCTCAAAGTAATGGCACACGTATACACGGGGAAACAAATATCACATCATAATGCATGTCCCTCGTCCTCACCTGCATGGAAACACCCTTCGTGCCATGAACTCACAAAAGTATGGCATGGCATCACCCTTTGTGCATTATCACTAACTCACAATATCACGCACGACACCACCCTTCGTGCTTTTACTCTCAATAATATGGCACGGCATCACCCTTCGTGCTTTTAATTTCAATAATATGGCACGACATCAACCTTCGTGCTTTACACTCTTTCCTCATATGATAATGAATATAAACAATGGCACCGCATCACCCTTCGTGCTTTACACTCTTTCCTCACATGATAATGTAAATGAAATGGCACAGAATCACTCTTCGTGCTTTACACTCTTTCCTCACATGATAATGAATATAAACAATGGCACGACCGTGTTTTACACTCTTTCCTCACATGATAATGTAAATGAAATGGCATGGCATCACCTTTCGTGATTTACACTCTTTCTCACCTAAACAAATGAAATGATAGCATTAATAAAATTGAATCAACAACATAAACAATAATAGAAACCATACTGTCCCGGCAAAGGAGTCAACAATGGAAAAAATATCATCAACAACATGAACATCAATAGAAACCATACTGTCCCGGCAAGGGAGTCAACAATGGAAACAATATCATCCCGGCAAGGGAAACAACAATAACCAATTTTGCTTAATTAATTAGCTTCACGAAATAAATCCCAACTTGAATCAATGCTCCGTCGATAGGAAATGCCAAGAAAATACCATCAACATGTATAATCATCAAGTTAGGCCTAAGTAGTACTTAATGAAAGATCATATCAATCACAATATACGACCCACAGGTATGCTTGACACCAACATATAATACACCAATTACTGCTAAACAATTATAGGCAGTTTATGAAGAAAAATATAGCATGATGATAGAAGAGGTAAAATCTTCAGTCAAGTCAATTAAGATAAAGTAAACAACAACGGAAATCTAAAAACAAGTAATTCTAATTTAAGAGATGAAACTAGCTATTAGGAACTTAGTCATAGCAATAACAACTTCATACACAGGGGATATAAGGACCTAATAATCCTAAAAGGACAACCTTCTACAAATAATTCCAGGTACGCACTCGTCACCTCGCGTACACGGGCTACAATCAACATATAAGACTCAAATCCTAAGGCGTAGTTCCCCCACACAAGGTTAGGCAAGATACTTACCTGAAAGACGACAAATCGGTAGTCTAAAATGGACTTCTCGGGCGAAAAGACTTCTGGCCGGCTCAAACCCAACTAGAACAACTTCAAAACACACATAAATCGTATAAGGAACTATTCTGAATAATAAAGTTTCGATCCTTACAAAAAAATAAAAATCGACCCAAAAGTTGACCCCCAGGCCCGCACCTCGGAACCCGTCAAATTTTACAAAATCCGAATACCCATTCCAATACGAGTTCAACCATACAAAATTCATCAAATTCCGATACCATTTGATCTCTCAATCACAATTTTTTTATTTTAGAAATTTTCTTTCAAAACAAACATTTTCTCAACTCAAAACACAAATTAAATGATGAAATTAAAGATAAAATCATGGAATATATTTAATTCTAGTTGAAGAACATTTATCCAATCGAATTTTGTGAAAAACCCATCAAAAATCGCCAAGAACCGAGCTCTAAAAGTCAATGTGATAAAAATGGATCAACCCTCGAATTTGGAATATAATCTGTCTGCCCAGATTTTTAAGCATAACGATCGTGAGAGGTTAGGTGCGATCGCGTAGAGGAAAATAATAACTGCCCTAAAATGTGCTATGCGATCACGAACACACTTATGCGATCGCATATAAGGGAAACAACTACTGTCCAAAAAAACATTACGCGATCGCGTACAGTTGCATGCGATCACAGAAGAGGAAAAGCAATTCATCAGCTGGTATGGCTGGGCAATGCGAACGCGCAAGGGGTGCTGGGAACACGAATAAGGCAGAAATGTAACTACGCGATCGCCTGAGGTGATATGTGAACGCGAAGAAGGAAAAATAGGGCGGGTCAACAGAGTACTATGCGATCGCGGCTATGCCTATGCGGTCGCATAGAAGGGAATACCAGCAGGCATGACAACAGTGAAAAATAGAAGGAAATTGGTCTGAAGCTCATCCGAAACACACCCGAGGCCCCCGGGACCCCGTTTAAACACACAAACAAGTCACATAACCTAACACGGACTCGCTTGAGGTCTGAAATCACATTAAAACAATGCCAAAACGACGATTCACACCATGAATCAAACTTAACTTTCAAATCTTCAAACTTCAAAAGTCATGCCGAAACCTACCAATTCAACCTAGAATGACGCCAAATTTTGCAGATAAGTCCCAATTGACATCCCGGAGCTAGTCCAACTCTCGGAATGGCATTCCGACTCCGATATCTCAAAAGTCAACTGTGGTCAAACTTCTTCATTTTCCAAACTTCAAATTTTCCAACTTTCGCCAAATTAACTCAAATTACTCTACGGACCTCCAAAACCAATTGCGGATGTGCGCCTAAGTCCAAAATCACCATATGAAGCTGTTGAAATTACCCAAAACTCATTCCGAGGCCGTTTACACAAAAGTCAAACTCTGGTCAACTTCCATCGCTTAAGCTCCCAAAACTGAAATTTTTCTTCCAATTTGACTCCGCTTCATCCGGTAACTGAATCCAACCACGCACGTAGGTCGATATAGATAATGTGAAGCTGTTCAAGACCTTAAGCCACCGAACGGAGCTTAAATTCTCAAAATGACCGGTCGGGTCGTTACATTTCATTAAGATGTAATCACAGTAAACTTTATATTTTGATAAATAAAAAATCAATACTTACTTGAGAAATGTCACAACTTCGGGTTTAGCAACACATGAAGTGTAGCTGACTTGTACTCCATATCACTCAAACTTCTCTTTCTAACATCCTTTGAACATCGGCCTGGTTGATTGAATATGGACATTGGTGGATATAATGGATCATTTACACATTCGATTGTGTGCCTATTGGGCTTATTCCTAGAACATGGCACGTTACTAGAAGTTACACGAATGTTCTGATCCATCCGGAGTAGGTTTTCTTCCCTTAATATGGTAGAACACAAGTATTTGAAAAACAAACTAATCTCTGTGATAGATTTCCATATTCTTTTAGGAAAACCACAAAATGCAATAGGCACTAAGGTTTCCATGAAAACATGACAGTCATGAATTTTCAAATGGCTCAACATCCCTACCTCCGTATCTACTTTTTTTCCAAGATTCGACGCATAACCCTCAAGCATCTTCAATTTCGTAACCCAATCACAAATCTGTCGTCTTTCCTCCAAATATCCTCACCTAGAAGTATCGGAGGTGGAGAATCATATTTCATTTTCTTCTTTTTGAATGCATTTTTTTATCCTTTTAAACTCATGATCATGGGGCAAGAATTGACGATGACAATCAAACCATGATTTCTTTCGGCCATGTTTCAAAGTGAGCGCTTTACTATTTTCCATGCAGTAAGGACAAGCTAGACTTCCCAGCAGTCATCCACCCAGACAACATTCCATACGGAGGAAAATCGTTAATAGTCCATATTAAATTAGCACGCAAATTGAAATTCTTCTTGGTTGACATGTCATATGTTTCAACACCATCATACCACAATTTAGCTCATCAATAAAAGGTTGAAAATATACATCAATCAAACTTTTCGGATTATGTGGACCGCGGATAATAAAATTTAAGAATATATATGGATTAGTCATACACAACTCGGGTGGTAGATTATAAGGTGTAAGAAAGACAGGCCAACATAAATATGGTGTCGCAGATATAGAAAAAGGCGTGAAGCCATCCGCACACAAACCTAATCGAATATTCCTTGGTTCACTAGCAAAATCTTGATATGTTCTATTAAAAGTGCTTCCAAGATTCTCCATCTGAAGGATGACACATAACACCAGATGGTCTTCTATTTTCAAAATGCCATCTCATATGAGGAGCAGAACTCATCGACGCATATAACCTCTTTAACCTAGGCATAAGAGGTAAATAATGCATCCCCTTGATAGCGACCATATTCGCACTGGAAAGCCTCTTGAAATGAGGTTTTTCGCAAAATTTACAACCGTCTAAAGTTGCATCACCTTTATAATATAACATGCAACCATCTTCACAACAATCAATTCTCATTGATGAAAGTCCTAACTTAGAAACCAATCTATTTGCCTTATAGAAATCACCAGGTAAGTTGATATTATGGTTAACTAGATCACTCATAAGGTCAGTGAAAGAGTCCATGGCTGCTTGAGAAATATTCCAATCAGATTTGATACTTAGTAATCTAACTGCAACAGACATCTCAGAGTGCGGACTTCCTTCACTTAGTGGACGACTAGCTTCCTCTAACTGTTCATAAAAATGTTTTGTGTCATCATTAGGAGTTTGTTTAACATTTTCATTGGGCTCACCCTCGAAATGCATCCCAAAAGCATCCGCAACCATAACCTGAATTCTAAAATCAAGATTTGTATTCTCCACCGACCAACTACTTTCACCAACAACCATGTTATGAAATATCCTACGACTACCATCGATCTCTCCATGATTAGTCCACACAAATTAATTCACTATAAACCCCTTCCTATAAAGATGAAGCTTAACTTCCTCCGGTTTTTCAAACTTCATATAGTCGCACCTGACACAAGGGCACATAATTACTCCTTCACTTTGGAATGGTGGAAGTGACATTGCATGTTTAAACAAGTCATCAACCCCTTCTACAAAATCCTCTTGCAATCCCCTGCGATTAGGATAATTCCTATTGTACATCCAAGTACGATGTTCCATCTATACAAATAAAACAAGAACAAATTAATTTAGTTAATTCATATCCTAATCTTTTTTTAGTTAATTCATATCCTAAAAGTCCCAATTCATATCCTAAAAGTTCAATTCATATCCTAAAATTTCAATTTATAAACTAAAAGTTCAATTTATAAACTAAAAGTCCAATTCATATCCTAAAATTTCAATTCATACACTAAAAGTTCAATTCATATCCAAAAATTTCAATTCATAAACTAAAAATACAATTCATATCCTAAAAGTTCAATTCATATCCTTAAATTTCAATTTATAAACTCAAAGTCCAATTCATATCCTAACAGTTCAATTCATAAACTAAAAGTTCAATTCATATCCAAAAAGTTCAATTCATAAACTAAAAATTCAATTCATATCCAAAAGGTCCAGTACATATCCTACAAGTTCAATTCATATCCTAAAATTTCAATTTATAAACTAAAAGTTCAATTCATATCCAAAAAGTTCAATTCATAAACTAAAAATTCAATTCATATCCAAAAGGTCCAGTACATATCCTACAAGTTCAATTCATATCCTAAAATTTCAATTCATATTCTAAATTATAAACAAAAAGTTCAATTTATAAACTAAAAATCCAATTCATATCCTAAAAGTTATATTCATAAACTAAAAGTTCAACTCATATCCAAAAAGTTCAATTCATAAACTAAAAATTCAATTCATATCCAAAAGGTCCAATTCATATCCTAAAAGTTCAATTCATATCCGAAAATTTCAATTCATATCCTAAAATTTCAATTTATAAACTAAAAGTTCAATTCATAAACTAAATTTTCAATTCATATCCAAAAGGTCTAATTCATATCCTAAAATTTCAATGCATAAACTAAAAGTTCAATTCATATCCAAAAAGTTCAAATCATAAACTAAAAATTCAATTCATATCCTAAAGGTCCAATTCATATCCTAAAAGTTCAATTCATATCCTAAAAGTTCAATTCATATCCTAATATTTCAATTTATAAACTAGAAGTTCAATTTATATCGAAAAGATCCAATTCATATCCTAAAATTTCAATTCATAAACTAAAAGTTCAATTCATATCCAAAAGGTCCAATTCATATCCTAAAATTTCAATTCATAAACTAAAAGTTCAATTCATATCCAAGAAGTTCAATTCATAAACTAAAAATTAAATTCATATCCAAAAGGTCAAATTCATATCCTAAAATTTCAGTTTATAAACTAAAATTTCAATTCATAAAATAAATGTTCAATTCATATCCAAAAGGTCCAATTCATATCCTAAAATTTCAATTCATTGTGACGACCCGATCGGTCGTTTTGAGAGTTAGCGCCCCGATCCCCTAATAACTGATTTCCCCACTTTTATATCTCCTTATGGGACTTGTCGGAATGATTAGTTGCGAAATTCGGAGAGCTTTTGGACACATGGTCCATATATGTGAGTTTAAGCTTTAGAAATCGGATCGTAGTTGGAATTGTGTGAAGACATATCCGGAATGGAATTCTGTGGACTCCGTTAGCTCCGTTGGGTGATTTCAGGGTTAGGAGCGTGTTCGGAATGTGTTCTCCAGGTCCTTAGTAGATTTAGGCTTGAATTGGCGAAAGTTAAACTTTTGGCGATTTCGGCCAATCGGAGAAATTTTGATATAGGGCTCGAAATGGAATTCAGAGAGTGGATGTAGGTCCGTAGTGTCATTTATGACATGTGTGCAAAATTTGAAGTTATTCGGACTAGTTTTGACGTGTTTCGGCATCGGTTGTAGATTTTGGAAATTTCATAAGTTCTTAGGCTTGAATCCATGCATAATTGGTGATTTTGATGTTATGTGATGTGTTTTGAAGACTCGACTAAGTTTGGATAAGGTATTAGGACTGGTTGGTAAGTTTTGTTGAGATCCCGGGGGCCGCGGGGATGTTTCGGATGCTCAATGGGATGAACTTAGACTTAGAAAACCAGGTGAAGCATTGCTGGTTCTGGTATCTCGCACCTGCGGATGGGGAGCCCAGGTGCGGACACGCAGGTGCAGGAAGAGGCTTCGCAGGTGCGGTCTTTGACAAGGTCAGCCAGTTCTCGCAGGTGCGGTTTGGGTTCCGCAGGTGCGGAGCCGCAGATGTGGCCCAGTAACCGTAGGTGCGGCTCCAGCCCTGTTAGTGAGTTTTCACACCTGTGATGGATTTTCCGCATGTGCGGTCCAAAAGTCGCAAGTGCAGAATTCCTGGGTTGTTTATACAAAATCTGAGGGTTTGAAATTCATAATTTCTAAAACGATTTAGAGATCGGGAAGTTGCGATTTTTGAAGAGATTTTCACCTGGGCAATTTGGATAAGTGATTCCTTCTCGGTTTAGACTAATTTCCATGATTATACACTTGAATCTACCCTTTAATTTCGAATTTATGGTGGAAAATTAGGGAAAATTTGGATAAAGTTCTTAGGCGAAGCTTGTGAGTTTTGATCGAGATTTTGGTATCTGATCCGAGTAATTCTTGTATGGTTAGACTCGTGAGTGAATGGGTGTCAGGAATTTGTAAGTTTTACCCGATTCTGAGACGTGAGCCCGGGGGACTTTTTGGGCAATTTCCAAATTTCACGTACTAACTTCGAAATAATTAGCTATATTGATTCCTTAAAGTGATATTTACATTATGCAATTGAATTGAATAGATTTGGGCCATTCAGAGTCGGGTACTCGTGGAAAGAGCGTGGTTTTGAGTTGAGTAAAGCAGTCGAGGTAAGTGGCTTTCCTAACTCTGTGTTGGGTACTTCCCCTTAGGTTGTTTTGATACTATTTGTTGTATGGACGCCGTGTACGTGAGGTGACGAGTACGTACATGGTCCATTGTTGCTAAAAATTCCATTTTTCCTTCCATGCCATAAATCATTTCACTCTTATTTCACTATTTAATGTGCTAATTTTGTAGTTTAGATTAGGAAGGAGCATGTCTACCTTTTTTACCAGTATTCCCTATGTGATACCATGTGCACCATGCTTAGTTAGTCCTATCCTTTGTCTTTCCTGTGATTTTTCTCCTAAACTGTTTAAATGAACCTTATCCGGCATTCATTTGCATTTCATATTTACTTTGAGACTACAGACGTATTCCGGGAGATCCCCCTGTACTGCATATTTACTTTGGTACTACGGACGTATTCCGAGAGATCCCCCTGTACTACATATTTACTTTGGGACTGCAGACGTATTCCGGGAGATCCCGCTGTACTGTATATTTATTTTGGGACTATGGGCGTATTCCGGGAGATCCCTGTACTGCATATTTATTTGGGACTACGGACGTATTCTGGGAGATCCCCCTGTACTGCATAATCATTTGGAACTACGGGACGGTCTCCCGGGAGATGCCATGTGGTGATATATTGTGTTGAGCCGAGGATTTTCTTTACTGTAAAACTTATATTGTGTTCCTTAAACTATTCATTGTAGACTTTACCTATCTTTTGTATTGTTTTAAACTGACGTATTTAGAAATCCTGTAGAGCCTTAGCCTGACCTCGTCACTACTTGACCGGGGTTAGGCTTGGCACTTACTGGGTACCAAATGTGGTTTACTCATGCCCTTTCCTGCACATGTTTTCGTGTGCAGATCGAGTTACGAGCTATCAGCATTGTGGTTAGTTGCTGCTGCTGATTCCAGGAGACTGCAAGGTATTTCTGCCGCATCCGCAGAATCCTCCGAGTCTCCTTATATTCAATCTTGTAGAAACGTTCTTATGTACTTTCTTTCCTATTTTGTTAGAGCTACAGTAGTGTAGAAGCTTGTGACTGTTTGTAACATTCCGGGTTTTGGGAAGTTATATTTTGTACGTGCCAAATGGTGATGCTTTATTAGTGGATTTACTTTATTCCGTCTTTATTTAATTGCTTCTGTTTAATATCTTTTCCGCAATTAGGCTTACCTAGTCGTAGAGACTAGGTGCCGTCACGATACCTTTCGGAGGGTAAAACGGGTTGTGACAAGTTGGTATCAGAGCTTCTAGGTTCATAGGAGTCACAAGTCAGAAGCCGATTTATTAGGGTCTCACGGATCGGTACGGAGACGTCCGTATCTATCTTCGGGAGGCTATGTAACTGTTAAGAGCAATCATATTTCTTTGATTTACTTGTCGTCCGAGTTATTGACATACAAAAAATTCTAAAAAGTTCTATTCTATTCTTTCCCACATATGGTGAGGACCCGTACTGAGAGGACCGACGACCAGGCACCCGAGACCCCTTCCAAAGACGCCAAAGGTCGGGGTCGGGGTAGAGGATGACCACGCAGTGCAGCCCGAGCACCGGCGATAGCAGCGATAGAGGAGCCTATAGCAGCCCCAGCTGGAGAGCCGACACAGGAGGTCCCTATTGCTACTCCAGCCTTGCAGGAGACTTTAGCTCAGTTCATGAGCATGTTCAGCACTCTAGCCTAGGCTGGACTACTTCCGATAGCTCCCGCTACATCTCAGTTCGGGGGAGGGGCACAGGCTCCCGCAGTCCGCAGTCCGCACTCCTCCGCAGAGAGGCCAGGTTGATCAGGCCCTGGGGTATATTCCTATGCCCCAGTGGCTCCGGTACAACATGGGACCAGGGTAGCTGCTTCTGAGGCAGAGCAGCTCAGACTTGAGAGGTACAAGAAGTACCACCCACCTATTTTCAGCGGACTAGCTTCAGATGACGCCTTGGGTTTCCTTGAGGAGTGTCATCGTATTCTCCGCACTATGGGTATTGTGGAGACCAGTGGGGTTTCTTTCACCGCTTTCTAGCTGAGGGGAGCGGCATATCAGTGGTGGCGGGCCTATGAGCTGAGTAGTCCGGAAGAGGCAACCTCACTCACTTGGACTTAGTTTTCAGAGATGTTTCTGCGAGAGTATGTCCCTCAGAGCCTCAGGGATACTTGGCGCGCGGAGTTCGAGCAGTTGCGCCAGGGTTCTATGACTTTGTCGGAGTATGCAGTCTGTTTCAGTGAGTTAGCTCGGCATGCACCAGCCTTGGTTGCCACAGTCAGAGAGCAGGTATGCCGCTTCATTGAGGGACTTCACCCTAGTATTCGGACCAGTATTGCCAGAGAGTTAGAGATGGACATCACTTATCAGCAGGCAGTGAGTATTGCTAGGAGAGTAGAGGGCATGTTCGCCCGGGACCGAGAGAAAAGAGAGGCCAAGAGGTCTCGAGAGGCTGGCCATTTTTTAGGAGCTCGTGCACCAGCAACACGTTACGGTAGGGGCTTTAAGGGTCGCCCTGTTCACTAAGACCTTCTAGCAGCCAGCGGTATCCCAAATCCTCCTAGACCTCAGGAGTCCTATTATGCACCACCAGTATCCAGTGTGCCTCCAGTTCGAGGTGCTATTACCAGCCAGCCCAGCAGGACAGCTCCTATTCAGTCTCAGCTGCAGCGTCCTCTAAGGCTTGTTTTGAGTGTGGTGACACTCGTCACATGATTAGAGACTTCCCCAAGGCCAGGAAGGGTGCACCTCCACAGTCTTATCTATCTCCACGTGCTCCGCCGGGTCCTCCGGGTATTCTTCCAGCCCCAGCTGCCACTCCACCTCCTCAGTCAGCTCGAGGTGGGGGTCGGGGAGGTAGAGGTCGCCCTAGAGGGGGAGGCCAGGCCAGATAATATGCCCTTTGATGCGTGGCTAGAATTCATGATTTTTAGCATTATATACCTTGCATTTTATGTGTTTTAATGATAAAAATACACGTCATGTGTGCCTAATGGAGTTTATTTAATGTGCAGGTGAGTTGGAAATGGAAGCCGAGCTAAATGAGAGCATAAACGTCGGAAAATACATGCAAGAGTCGAAAAGGAGCGATCCGGGACAAGCCTGGCGACACCCAGGCGTTAGACCCAAAACGCCAGGGGTTGCCTGGCGTTACCCAGGCGTTAGACCCA
>ML432683.1:2621-44205 GCA_005239525.1 Nicotiana knightiana
AAATATAAAGTAAGAAATACTAGATTGTAGAAATCGTGTTCTTGCTCTTCAATGGAATTTTCTTCTTGTCTACTGTTAATCCATGAAATTCCCCCTTTATTTGTGTTTTAGGAGTCTATTTATAGGTTTAGGGAGAACCCTAACCGTTTAGGAGACTTCTATTTCACTTGGGAAACACTTAAACTCGTCAAACTCGGACTTGGGCGACACTGGAGACCCCTGGCGTTTGGGCTCTAACGCCCCCCTAACGCCGGGGGGGCCTGGCGTTATGGCCCTAACGCCCCCCTAACGCCAGGGGGGCAGGCTTTATGGGTCAAACGCCCCCCTAACGCCAGGGGGGCCTGGCTTTAGGGGGAAAACGCCCGGCTATCACCCGGGCGTCTCCTTGCGTATTTTCGACGTATTTGCATCCCTTTAGCTCCGTTTCCATTTCCAATTCACCTACACATAAAATAAACTCCATTAAGCACATAACAAGTGTAATTTTATCATTAATGCGCATAAAATGTAAGGTATATCACATGTTAAACTATGCAATTTAGTCTCGCATCATGGACCTTTCTACAAAAAATTTTTGGACCCAACTTTTTCAAATCTAGGTTCCTCTTCCTGCTCGTTAACACTGTCAAATATATGAACCTTAATAAGAGAAAAATATTTAGTTTCCTTATTTAGTTCTTTGTCATAAAGCAATGAGACCTCCTTACTCTTCATTCCCCATATTAGAATTGATATGGGTACCATGATTACTATCTTTGATAACTCTGCACACTTGTTTCACAACCTTATTTGCTACTTTTTGGATTCTGAGTAGTTTCTTTCTGATGAACTTGTTTTTGGTGAATATGATTAGGAATAGGGTCAGTAGCCACCTCTTGCTTCTTTTCCTGGTGAATCTGCATTGATGCGTTGTACCTTTATTTTTGTCATTGTATGTGCATTCGTGAATAGAGTGTCTTTAGTTTTTGCATTGTAAACAATATTTTGGGATACATTCATATTCAATAGGTTGGTCATAACCTCCCAAAGGATTGCCTTCTTCATCAAGAGTACCTACCCAAACAAATGTGGGTAAGTTCCTTCTAATGTCAACTTCCACTCTAACTTTTGCTAGATGAGGTCAGGTGCGATTGTTAGTAGCTTGATCAATTTTTAAAGGAGTTCCCACAGTGCTCAAAACTTATTCAAGATAATTTGGATCATGTATGATGCCAAGGGAGGTGAGGTAACATTGCCCAAATCGGAGCTAGAGGGGTTTCCTCCTCCAGTCTAAAATCCGGAGTCCATTTGAAGATTCTCATCAGATAACCTCCAGTGTTCATCATTATTCTAAAATAGGTGTAGTACAATCCTATTTGTAGGTAAAATCAAGAATGGCATGTCTATAATAAAAAAAACCTGTCTTTACCTATCCCTTAATGGGAAATTGAGCTTTCAAATCTGACCCGATTTTCTCTAATTTTGGTCTCTCAGGTGAGAATTTCCACACCAAGGTGAGCCTGCATTTTATGTGCTATCAGGCCAAAATAATCGCTAGCTTTGAAGAAAATTACTGGTTTTCCATTGAAGGTGGTAATTTTTTAGAAAACCTTCAGAGAAGATGAACTCTATTTTGGACTAGAGGATAGAAAGGAGAGATATCATCCTCCTAGGTGATTAGACGAGCTATAAATATTAGAGATATCTGGTAGAACCAACGTCAGTGAATGAGGGCCAGCCGACATGGACATTGGAGAAGGTGAGTAACGGTAATAACTTTGGGGGCGTTTTAGGAGATAGCAGATTACGTAATTTATTTGGTTTGACTTTTTAATTTGTTACGGTTTTCCGGTTCGGTTTGTACATCCCTCGTATATTTCCCCTATTTTATCAAGAATGTCAATCTGGATAACGTTTCATAGCCCACATGCCAGCTTAGATTAAACATAAATGGTACTTCCACCAACTTCACATATATGGGTGATATGGGGTAGAGGTGGACAGGGACATACACATAATTTTTCGCAAGCAGTTTCGATATTTATAGAAGAATGGAGAATGAAAAATATTAATTATCTCATTAAATAACAAAGACATAACATTAGTCTATTTGTTTTGTTGAATCTTAAGGTAGAAGAGGTTGTGGGTTCAATTCTACCTAACCACAATTTTAGAAGCTCTATCAAATATTTGACAAAAATACTGACCTCCTAGAACATAAATAGGAACTTAACCATCGTGCCAAGCTACAATGTGCATCAAGTGGTGTTATTTTGTTTACCTTATTGTATCCGAATAGTATTACTATATATATATATATATATATAGCGGTGTCGCATGATACAACTTTGTTCCACGTGCATCCTCCTCTTGAGGCGGAGTCAGGATTTTAAAATTTTGGGTATATATTAAATGAATTCTTAAGATAAATACAAAGTTTGGATCAAAGTTACTAAGCTTTATCTGAACCATACTTTGATCTCTAACTCAGCCCCTGGGGATGGGGGCATAAGAAATAATTCGGAACTAGTTAACGGGTTTCTGTCTTAGTGTTCCTTCTATTAGTCACACATGTGCTGAGTTACTGAAACTTTTACATGGTTTGAAACTAGCAGTTCAACATACCCCTCATCTGTTAGAAGTTAAAGTGGATTCTACGGAAATTGAACGATAATTGATGACTCTGGAAAATATTGTAACATTATTCTTGAATTCATGTGGATACAGAAAGTTAAAAGTTATTTTAGGAACAAAACTTAATTGCAGATACATTCGCAGAAGAGGAGATAAAGCTTGCCAACTTTAATGTTTTTTTTTTCAATTTAGCATTCTCCTAGCTGCCATTAAATATGTTTGGATGGATTTTGAAGAAACAACTGCTATTAGAAATGTTTTACTGTAAGACTTGTAATTGTTTAGCCCAACTGGGCAACTGTTCTGCTTCTGCGAAAAAATATGTTTTGTGTAATATTCCATGGATCTGCACACAAGGTGCAGGGGGTAACGTGAGTACACCAAGGTGAATCCCGTTGTACCTGGATCTGCACACAAGGTGCAGGAGGTAGCGTGAGTACACCAAGTCAGTAGTAACGAAACCAAACAATGGTCTGAGAGGTAGTGACGGACTAAACCTCCGATAATTCGAACAACAGTATATAACTTGGACATGATAGTAATATATCAAAAAATAAACAAGATGCATCAATTTGTGTCTGTAAACTTGCATACTAGCATGAATTCATATAGAATCAAGAATGATGTGTACTCGGTGATCAAACTCTCATAATGTGGTCCACTCAGTACTATACTACGGTCTTCCGGCCCAGGGAAAGTCCATCCCGGATATTACATAAACACAACTGACGCAGTCACCTAGTACTGAGGAAAAAGGCCGATCCAGCCCCCACGGAGAAGATCCATCTCCGGAATATAAGCCCCACGGAGAAGGTCCATCTCCGGAACATAATACTCAGACAAGATCCATGTCCAGGGAAGATCCATCCCTCAATATCTATGCGCTCACTGGGGGTGTAAAGACTCCGGAGGGGCTCCTATCAGCCTAAGCGCTATATCAAGCCAACTAAGGCATGATTCCAGGGTCGCTGCGGTGTGCAGTCCGACCTCATAACTGTCTCAAAACCAGGCTTCAAGTCTCACTCGGTCAGTACCTTCCAGTCTTACTCACAATGCACTAACATATGAAAATTAGCCCAAACTAATTATAATATAGAATAAACTAGTAACTTACGAGACAGAGGCATGTAACATATACTATAACAGGACTGAGTACATGAAAACAATAATCATAAATGGAGACAGCAGTAATCGACCGTTTCGATCAGAACATATCAGCATGAAGCCTTAACATTTATACTTAGCATGATTTCTATTGCATTCAAGGTAAATACCACCTTCACAGCACAAATATCAACCTGAGGTAACCATTAGACAGTGCCATGGGATGAGCCAGGCTAAAAATATTCGGTGTACGCCCACATGTCCGTCACTTGGCAAGTGCGTCACCTTAATTAACATAATATATCAAATAGTTTGGGGTTTTGAACCCTTAATTCAAAGTTTGGAAGCGTTACTTACCTCAAAATCGGCTAATATACTACTCCGCAGTGCCCTTGCCTCTAAATTCCGCCTCCGAGTGCTCCAAATCTACCAACAATCACATGTATATCATTACAATATTCTAAGGAACTAATCCTAATTGAAATGTATGAAAAATACTCAAAAATCCCGAAATTGGTCAACCCGACCCCCAGGACCACTCCCAAAACTCAGAAATTTTTATACAAAACTGTTCTTCATCATCTCACGAGTCCGTACATATAAAGAACACTAAATTCGGAGTCCAAATGACCCCTCAAATTCCCATTTTAAAGCCTCTTAATCCCAAGCCCTAATTACCCAATTGCTCTGATTTTTCCCAAATTTTCCACCATAAATCCGATCTTTAATCACATATAAACAAGTTTAGACTTCAAAGACCTTACCTCAATGAAGAACTATCGAATCCCCTCTTTAAAAACCCTTCAAAAGCTTCAAATCCGGATGAAATATTGAGAAAGATGGTTAAAATTCGCGAAGGCACGCTTTTATACTTTCTGTCCAGTGGTTCCGCACCTGCGACCACTTACTCGCACCTGCAGAACCGCACCTGCGGATCCCAGGTGCGCACCTGCGGAAAATCCAAAAGACCTCAACTTCCGCACCTCCGATCGACCTCCCGCACCTGCGAGCTCGCAGGTGCGGCAATTATCTCGCACCTGCGGACTCTTCTCACTCAGCCAAACTTCTGCACCTACGGTGCCATGTCCGCTCCTGCGGAACCGCACCTGCGGCTCCCCATCCGCAGGTCCGAAAACACCAGTATCAAAACCATTCCAAACTCCTCGTTAACCACCCGAAACTATCCCGAGCCCCTCGGGACTCTAACCAAACATACCAACGCATCATATATGATCATTCAAACTTAGTCGAGCCTTAGAAACATCAAAACCCCAAAAACACAACGAATTCAAGCCTATGAACTTTGAATTTTCTAAATTCCACCAACGATGCCGAAACTACCCAAAACAACTCCGATTGACCGGAAATTTTGCAAACATATCCAAAATAACATTACGAACCTGTTCCAATTGTCGGAATTCCATTCTGACTCCGATGGCCTATTTTCCACTGCCAACCGGAAATCGCCAAAAACTAACTTTTGCCAATTCAAGCCTAATTCTACACCGGACATCACAAAAGTATTTCGAACACACTCCGAAGTCCAAATCACCTAACGAAGCTATCCTAGCCAAAAAATCTACATTTCGAGGTCGTTTCCCAGAGTTGACTTTTCCTATTACAAGGCTATATTTAAAGGCTAAACGACTGAACCCTCACTACAACCATCCGATTTCAATCCTATCGACTCTAGCACATCAATAACAGAATAACCAATCCATGACAAGTCGATGACATCAATAAAAATGCAAGTTCTACGTAACGACAGACCGGGTCATTACAGCTTTGTATAAGCATATACTTGCACATGTTGTTTACATATGTGTCTTGTCATAGCCTCGTCACTACTTCGTCGAGGTTAGGCTCGACACTTACGGAGTACATGGGGTCGGTTGTACTCATATTATACTCTGCACATGTGCATATTATAGAGTTGGTCCCAGCGGCGTACCATAGACTTGCTCAGATTCAGCTACCCATAGGTGACTTGAGGTATAACTGCACAACATCCATAGTTCTGAAGTCCCCTTCTTCTTTTAGATGTGTATTATATTTCAAATGGCTTGAATTTTATTAGACCTTTATTTGTATTATTCTAGTAGCTCCTGCACCTGTGACACCATATTCAGGGATGTATTTTGATGATTCGACTGTTATGGTCTTCCGCAATTCATTTCAATAATTGACATCCGTTTAATTTGATTTGTTTAAAAATGGTTAAGATTATTTTAACGTCGGCTCCCCTAGCAAGTGAAATATTAGGCGCCATCACGGTCCTCGAGCTGGGAATTTCGGGTCATGACAGTAGGGGTGGTATGCTGATGTAATTGGGAATTTTCCCTTGCGAAGTTAGCAGGTATGGGTTGGGGTCGCACTTGCGACCACTTGGTCGCTTTTGCAATTGGAGTCAACTTCGCAATTGCGAAGCCTTTTTCGCAAATTCGACTTCTGTTGAGGTTGTCAGGGTTTGCAATTGCGAGGGTTTGCAAATGCAAATCCAGTGTGGCAAATACGATATCTGTAGATGAACAAAGGTCTAGTAGTCGGGATTTTTCATCATATACTCTTATTTTAGAACCTTAAACACGATAGGAAGCAATTTGTAGAGGGGACTTTCATCTACAAATATTGGGTAAATGACTCCAATCAATTTCCAACTATATTTCATTATTATATCTTGGATTTAACAACACGTTCATGTGAATCAAAAAGGAAATTTGGGGGATTTTTGTACAGTTTTTAATAATGAAGAATTGAGTTTGAGAGTTGATTTGGACCCATATTTGAAACCTAATCACATATATGGACTCCTGGAGTTATGGATAGTGGGAATCTACCCTTGGACCCAGGTTTTGAGCGGGCGGGCCCGGAGTTGACTTTGGTTGGCATTTGTTCACTTTGTTTTTGGGAAAAAGTGTAAATATCACAGTGTAATGACCTGTTCGATTGTTTTGAAAATTTGCACTTTACTCGGTAGTTTACGGGCATGATTAGTTCCGTATTATGTATTATGAATTATGTGAATCATCAGTTTTGGTTTTCAGATTTTCAAAACCAATTTGGAAGAATGAATTTCATTGTTGAAGCTTTAAATTGGAATAGTTGATCAAGTTTGACGTTTTATGACTTTGACCCCGGAATGGAGTTTTGTTAGTTCTGATGTCTGGATGGTGATTTTGGACTCGGGCGCATGACCGGATTTGCATTTGGATGCTTGTAGAAGGTTTCAGCACAATTTTGATGAAAAATTGAAATTTTAAAGTTTGGAAAGTTCAACAGTTTGACAGAGAGTTGACCTTGTGGATATCGGGTTGATATTGTGGTTTGGGGAGTTGGAATAGCTTCGTTTTGTCATTGGGACTTACGTGCAAAATTTGGGTACATTCCGGATTGATTTTCTATGTTTTGTCATGAGTTTTAGAAGTTGAAAAGTTCAAGTTCATCAAGTTCTAATTGAGGTGTGATTCATTGTTTAGATGTTGTTAGGTGTGATTTGAGGCCTTGAGTAGTTCCGTTTATGTTATGGGACTTGTTGGTGTGTTCAGACAGGGTCCCGAGGGGCTCAGATGAATTTCGGACGTAGTTCGGATCATTTCAAATGGCTTTGCATTGTTGGTTTTTCTGTTGTTACCTATTGCTTCTGGTGTTCTTCGCGATCATGAAGGTCCACCCGCGATCGCGAAGTGTGATTTGGCCTAATGCAAATTTGTTTTTCGCGGACACGATAAAAGGGATGTGTTCGCGGAAGGTAAGCTGATTCTGTTCCGCGTTCGCGATGGGGTGTCGCATTCGCTTAGAGTTGAAGTTGAGGAGCTGGAGGAAATGCCTTTGCGTTCGCGATGGGTTGGTCCTGCTATGTATCGCGTTCCTAGGGAGTATGCCGCAAACTCGTAGAGTCTATTTTTGTTGGTCTGATTCTGTTCATCGCAAACACGATGGATTTTCCGCGTTTACTTAAGAGGATGCTTGGGTAGAAGTATAATTTCAGGGGTTTCGACCATTTTTACATTTTTGGAGCTATAGAGCTCAGATTGAGGAGATTCTTGAAGCAATTTTCACCATGTGGATTGGGGTAAGTGTTCTCTACTCTGTTTTGATTATATTTCATGAATCTATCTTCATTTTGGCAATTGATTGATGAATTTTAATGAGGAAATTGGGGGTTTTAGCCTAAAAGAAAATTTTTGAGTTTTGAACATCGATTTAGAGTCGAATTTGAGTGAAACTAGTATGGTTGGACTCATAATTGAATGGATTGCCGAATTTTGTGAGTTTTTTCGGGTTTTGAGCTGCGGGCCCGGGTGGGACTATTTGGCCGATTTTAGGCTTTTGATTAAAGATTCGACCTTTATCGATTGGGTTTGTTTCCTTTGCATTATTTGATTTTTGTGAGTTTCTTTTGGCTAGTTTTGAGCCCTTCAGAGATCGGTACGCGTGAGATGGCATTTTTTGAGTATCTCTTGGCTTGCTCCGTATTGGAATTTGGCTTCTTTGAGGTAAGTAACACTTCTAAACTTAGTACTGAAGGTATGAAACCCCAAATTACGTGCTATGTGATTGGTCTTGAGGTGGCACATATGCAAGGTAACGGGCGTGTGGGCATGCACCGTTTGAATTATGATTTCGTTATTCCTGTGGTACTGTATATTTACTTGATCTTTTCTGTAATCATGAAATTTATGCGTACTTGAGCTATTGAGTTGTGATCCATGTTAGAACCCATGTCTAGGATACATGTATATCATGTTGGGACCCATTGAGGTCATTTCTGTTGTTGAGTTATCTGTTTTCATGGCATTACATACTCAGTCATATTCATTCATTACATATCATATCACAGCCTTTGTTGTTATTTATTGATACATCATATCATCATTTTCGGGCTAGTTTCATGACATTATGAGCCTGTGAGAGAGAGAGACTGGAGAGATTGATGACTGAGTAAGGCCGATGGCCTATTTGTAAGGATATTGTTACCATAACACGTGAGTTGTCTGTGCATATCCAAATATTAATACTATAGCACATGAGTTGTCCGTGCATCAAATTCATATCTTTTTTCACTGGGATTATGGGGGAAAGAGCCTCAGAACTACCTTGTCCAAATACAGAGGTAATAAAAAAAAGGCAATTGTCTGAACTATCAGCAACAATGTCAACTAGTGCAAGAGGTAAAAAATTATGAAATTTTGGAAGCCATAAAAGAAATGCCCCTAGACAAAGCACCTGGAGTAGATGGCTATCCTATTGAATTCTTTCTCAAGCAGTGGGAGGTGGTCAGAGTGGATGTCTATGCAGTTTTACACTATTTCTTCCAAACTGGCAGAATGATGAATGCTATCAATTGTACTACAAAAACATTAGTGCCTAAGGTCCTTTCACCAACTCAGGTAAGGGACTATGGGGCAATTGCCCGTTGTAGCTGCATCTTGTTCATGGTAACCTTAGATTCATAAAACTCTACTTATGTACTTTTGGACAGATGATGTATTTATTTTATACCAGCTTTGGTAAATTCTATTCTTAGAAGCTCATGATTTGTACTACCAGTCCTTGGGCCATGTATATGATTCATATGATCTCTTCTATTTAATTGTTTTTTAAATTTAAGTGGAATTGTGTATTTTTAGTTGGCTTACCTAGCGGGTTGGGGTTAGGTGACATCATGATTAGTTGGATTTTGGGTCGTGACAAGTTGGTATTAGAGCTCTAGGTTAATAAGTTTTACAAGTCATGAGCAAGTGTCTAGTAGAGTCTTACGGATCGGTATGATGATGTCATACCTATCTTTAAGAGGCTACATGGCATTTAGGATAATCTTCCTAGCTTTCTTTTCTTATCGTGCGTCATTGATTCAGCTCGAAGCTTAACTCTTTGAATTCCTTCCACACATCTGTATGCGCATGTGAGCGCTCGGTATCAGTTGTGCGTCGATGACTTGTGATTCCTTGGATGAAGTGCGAGATGTGATTTCAGTGTGGTGATGATGGGCCAGTCTGGAGGACTTGAGGCGAGTTTTGACTGTAGCTTGAGCACGGGGATTTAGGTTGTGTGAGCACGTGCTTTTGGACTTATAGGTCTGGTAATGTCCCTATAATTTGAATTTGTGGCATGATAGGTGGCTAGATGGCTATGTGATGAATATGATGTGACTGAGAGATGTGTTCAGATAGTTTGAATGTGGTGAGAAGGGTTGCTTGAGATGTATAAGGGACTATTAGGTGCTTAATTTTTGTCTTGATGTGACGTATAGTCTCGAGTTATGAGCGTATTGGAAGAATTTTCATGATTGTCTAATTTTGGAACAAAGTAGATTTTTATGTCTTGTTGATGGGTTCGGACTCAGGAAGATTAAGTGATTGCATAGTAGTTGTGGCTGTGAAAGGGTATAAAGAGATGTCAGTTTGATGCTAAATAGGCATGTTATAACCTGCGAGGTAATATACCAATGTGTGATTTTATGATGTTGTGTGGAGAATTTCTTTTCTACTAGTGGGTTATATTGGTGTTTGAGTTTGGATCGGTTATAATAGTTTACCTGGCGATCACGAGGAGGAATGCAAGAATCGCAGATGATTTGAGGTATTGGATGGGTTGTGTTACATGAGCTTCTGAAGGATTTAGTTGAATCTCAATGTGGTAATATAGCAGTAATGTGGTGTGGTAAGTTATCAGATTTTTTATTCCATGGCTTTGAGCCAAGTGGGGGAATCTGCTATCGACGACTTGATTGCACAATTATGTGTTCTATTAGTTTCGGTTTGAGCTATACTTGTGAATCAGTTATGACTCGTAGAGATTGAGATTGAGGATGAATCGAGTAAGGGAATTTCTTGATACGAGTTGTATTACACTTTATGATATATAGAAACCACAGGATGATTTGAGTTTGTTATACGTGAAAGATGTAGTGTGCGTGGAGTAGGGATTCACTCGGTTGCTTAGAGGTGTGGATTTATTCTTAGGGTGTTGGTGTGCTAATGGAGCATAGGTCATTCGGTCATTTTGGTCAGTTTAATTGAGATTTGGGCATAGTGCAAGACACTCGAGAAGGTTCTAATAGATTCATGATTGATATGTAGTAATTAGGAATTTTTGGGATTTGTATATTGCTAGAAACTGAGATTTACATTGGATGGTGTCGAGCTCGCAGTATTTCTAGGTTCTGCATATCAGTATCAGGAAGGTGAAGGAAACAACTTTAGATTCGGATAAGGTCTCTTCAGAGTGAGTGTTTTGGCTATGGTACTTTTGGGGTGCTTAAGAGAGAATTCAACAGCTTATGGGCCTTAGGGCATTGTGGTCCTATCCTAGAGTTCGTGGGTTTTGTTTTGGTTGAGGATCATGGTGTTATAGCAAGGAGAAGTATAAATTTCAAGGCAATTTGGAAGGAAATCGAAGAAATAGGATAGTTTAGCAGTAGATTGGATCAACACAATAATGGATATGATCGGTTCTTTAGGTACTTATGATGTAGTGAGTTTCTATAGGTATTTCGTAGCAATGCTCTTGGATTTTGGCTACCTACATGGCTTGGTTGAGTTAGAGGGATTCAGTTCCAATGGCTTGGTTACATGTTAATGGGTCTTGAAGATTTCTTGGTTACATGAGGAACATGTTGAGTAATGTGATTTTCTCCTGGATGAGATCAAATGCAAGATTCATGGCTAATTGAGTATGTAGTTTGCTTGTGACTCGGAGTGGATTAGGAGATCCTTGTAATTTTCATATGATGGCATGATAGGTGTGGTGTGTTTTGCGGGATCGAGATTTGCACGTGCAAGGTCACGGTTCAGTTGTGAAGGGAAGGTCATAAATCTTAGGCAGCATGGACGGTTTCAGGTGACTAGGTGAATGATATTGCGTGAGTTGTCCGTGTAGATCTAGATATTGATACTATAGCACGTGATTTTTCCATGTAGCATGTGAGTTGTCCGTGCAGATCCAAATACTGATACTATAGCACGTGAGTTGTCCGTGCGGATCCAACTATTGATATTATAGCACGTGAGTTGTCCGTGCAGTACGTGAGTTATCCGTGCATTGCGTGAGTTGTCAATGCAGTATGTGAGTTGTCCGTACGGATATATAGCGCTTGGGTTGTAAGAGCCTTTCCGTAGTCTGTACACCCCCAGTAATCGCAGTTGCTAGCAGTTATTATGTTTGGGCTAGATCTGCCCTGATCAGTACAGAGTGACTGAGTGTGATGAGTGGAAAGTATGAGACTGTGAGATTGAGCACTCTGAGAGTGTGAGTACATGAGTTCATCACTGAGATGAGTGCATTTGACATGCGCACTTGAGATACATCCATATAGATGCATTTCCTTCTCCTACCTGGTTTTGGATGACATTCATGATTTCACCTGTATATTGACATTTAGGCATAGAGATGCATTTTCCTCATGCTATCTGAAAATGAAAAATCTTATGTATTGTTGAAAGGTTTTTGGGAAAAATTATAGTTTTTCACACTTACTCATATTTTCGACGATTTCGGTAAAGGAGTTGGGTTCTCACTGATATACTTGAAAAGTGGAACTATTTTCGGGAAAACTATGAAAACGCTGAGAATTTTATCTCTGAGATACTTCTTTTATTATTGCTTTACGTTCTTATGAACTATTGTTGGCCATTGGTGTTGGACCCGACGTTTGTCCCAGCTCGTCACTACTTTAAATCTATGGTTAAGTTTGTTACATATTGAGTATATAGGGTCGGTTGTACTCATACTACACTTCTGCACCTTACGTGTAGATGTTGACTGGTGATGTTGTTGTGCTCGATGGGAGCATGACTTGAAGAAGTTCATGTGTTCCGGTTGTAGCTACCTCTTGTTCATGGTAGCCTTAGATTCATAAACCTTTGTTTATGTACTTTTTGATAGATGATGTATTTCATACCAGCTTTGTAAATTCTATTCCTAGAAGCTCATGATTTGTACTACCAGTCCTTGGGGAATGTATAAGATTCAGATTATCTCTTCTATTTAATTGTTTGTATAATTTCAGTGGAATTGGATATTGCTATTGGCTTTCCTAGCGGGTTAGGTTAGGTGCCATAACAACTAGTTGGATTTTTAGTCGTGACACACAACTTTATCTATTGTTATTGATCTTCTTGCATTGTTTGATATTATTACGTTAATTTTTGTTAGATTTGAGCCGTGTGGAGGTGAATTTTAGGGGGAAAAGCTATTTCCGATGGTTGAGTTGGTCTAGTTGAGGTAAGTATCTTGCCTAACTTTGTGTGGACGAACTACCACTTAGGATTTGGGTTGAGTGTTATGTGGAAGATGTGTACGCGATGCGACGAGTGCGTACATGGGCTATATGTTGTATTTGACTGGTCAGGTTATTTAGACTTTCCATGTTTTAATTGAATTGTCATAACATGCTATACCTCTCATTGTTAATATACTCTTACATGTTTTAATCAACTCTTACGTGTTTTTTTTTACGTTATTAGCACTTATTCTACCTCTTACTTGTTATTTGGCTCTTTTATGCTTTCGTTGAAGTTATTCCCTTTATTATTTTCTTGTTACCTCTTTAATTGTTGAATTACTTTTGCTTGAAGTTGTTATTTGGTGGGCTATCTTCTTGTTGAGTTATTGGTGTTGAAGTTGTAAAATTCGCTATCACATTGAGGTGAAGTTGTTAATTGTTGAGGTATCTTTTCTTGTTGAGAAATTCTCATTTATTTTATTGTTGTTGAGATTCTTGTACAAGTTATGGTTAAGCCATGGGCTATTTGTTGTGGAAACATTGATATTGTTGGTTTTATTGGCATGTTGTGGCATATGGGCACTTATGGTGAGAGTTGTGATTATGTTGTGATATCGATAAGCATGTCGTGGTAAAAGGCTCGGGGTTGATACGCATGCGGTGAGATAATGTGGTCTTCATACGCGTGTTTCTAGAAGGGGAACTACTTGAAACCACGTGGTGAGATAAGGTAGACCAAAATGCGTGTAGCTATTTCGGGAAAAATAATTTTTAAAACGAAATGTAAGGCTCACGCGGTGTTATAAAAAAAAATTGTGATTGAAATTGTGACATGTGGAAACGAGGCGGTACCTCGGTTGTGATTCTTGTGGAACACTCTATGTTAAAAGGCTTGTAGGTTGAACAATTTTGTCCTTTCCTTATTATTTTTACCTATATTTGTCCGCATTGGTTCCTTGGTGTTCTTAACATATGTTCATTCCTTGTTACCTTTACTGCTTTATATTTCGTTGCTAGCTTTCATTATTGAACTTCTTCATTATTATTTATTTCTTTGTTCTATATTATTTGAGTGTACCATATCGTGTTCAATTTCTTTTATCCTAGTAGGCGTCTTGACCTGGCCTCATCACTACTCTATCGAGGTTAGACTTGATACTTACTAGGTACCGTTGTGGTGTACTCATACTACGGTGCTGATATTTTTGAGCCCATGTTGGATGCTAGTGACTAATTGATTAGTTGCTTTCCGGAGACTTTAAGGTATACCTTCTCGACGTATGCACGCCTCGCAGTCACCTTCCATTATCTTCTCATTACTGTTATTTCCTTTATCAAACAGTGTTGTAGTAGAGGTTTTAGAATAATTTGTAGAGCTTATGACTCAGTTCCACCGATTTCGGAAATTATGTTATTGACGTTCTATTTTGGGAATTTGTATGAGCTTACAAATTTTAGTTTAATATCTCAATTTGGTTATTTTTTTTAAGTCTATCATTAAATATTAGGCTTACCTAGTCTTAGAGTCTAGGTGCTATCACAACATCCTAAGGTGGGAAATTGATATCGTGACAAGTTGGTATTAGAGCTCTAGGTTCATAGGTGTTACTAGTCATAAGCAAGTTTAGTAGAATTTTACGGATCGGTATGAATATGTTTGTACTTGTCTTCAAGAGGCTAAGCAACTATTAGGAAATTCCACTTGTTTGATTCCTTATCGTGTGAATTGGTTGACTTCGAAATTTGAACCTTTAAATTTCTATTCTCTCACAGATGGTGAGGGAAAACTATTGGATCTGATGATCAGACACCCACGCCCCCTGCTAGAGCCGCGAGACGCCAGGGCAGAGCCAAGGAGGGGCACACGGTGAAGCTAGAGCACCTGCCTAGGAAACGATAGAGGAGCTGCTAGTAGCTCCGAGTGGAGTATAGGTACTTGAGGCACTTATTGTCACCCCGACACTTTAAGAGACCCTAGCACAATACTTGAGTATGTTCAGTAGGGTTGATTCCACTTGCACCAGCTACATCTCAGGCTGGGGGAGGAGCTCGGACTCCACCAGCCCGTACTTCCATAGCAACAGGTCCATGTTGGTGAAGTCCAGGAGGTTATGCTAGCGCACCTTTTGTTCAGGTTCAACCTGAGGTTAGGGCAGTGTCATATGAGGGGGAGCAACTTAGACTTGAGAGGTTTAAGAAGTATCATACTCCTACTTACAGTGGCCTAGCTATTGAGGATGGTCACAGTTTTCTAGTGAAGTTCCACTGTGTTCTCTGCACCATGGGTATTATGGAGGTGAGTGTAGTCGCTTTTACCATATTTCAGCTATCAGGAGCAGCGTATCGGTGGTGGTAGGCTAACGACGAGGGTTGCCCAGCCGATGCAGCTTCACTCACATGGACTCAATTTTTAGAGATGCTCTTTAGAGATTTTGTTCCCCAAACCCTTCGGGATGCATGATGCACGAAGTTTAAGAAGCTGCGCTAGGGTACTATGATAATGCCAGAGTATGCCAACAGATTTGGAGAGTTTTCCAAACATGCACCTGGCGTAGTTTCTACATTTAGAGAGTGAGTCTTCCGATTCATCGAGGGGCTCAACTATGGTATTAGATTCAACACGGCTTGAGAGTTGGAGACAGATACCCCGTATCAACATGTGGTAGAGATTGTGCAGAGGTTGGAGGGTATGCATGGCCGTGAGAGATAGGACATGGAGGCTAAGAGGCCTCGAGATTCTAGAGGATATAGTTGTGACCACACCCTAGCTACAACCCGTCATGGCAGGGGCTATGTGAGTCTTCCAGTTCATTCAGCATTTCCAGCTTCTAGTGGTGCTCTAGATATTCCTAGGTCTTAGGTTGCCCATTCCGCTCAACCGCTATCTAGTCCACCTCCACAAACTACTCAGACTCCCCATATTCCACCTTGTCCACAAACTTTACAGGCCATGGTTGTTGCTCCAATTGTCGCTCCACCTACATCGCCAGCTCGAGGTGGAGGTCAGGCGGGTAGAGGATGCCTTAGAAGGGGATGTCAGGCCAGATTCTATCTTTTTCAGGTAGGACAGAGGCAGTCTCATCAGACGCACTCATCACAGGTATGGTTCCGGCTTTAATAGGGATGCATCATTCTAATTTGATTCGAGATCTACTTATTCATATGTGTCATCTTAATTTGCTCCGTATTTGGATATATCTCGTAATTTTTTGAGTTCTCCTATTTATGTGTCCACGCTTGTTGGAGATTTTATTGTTATGGTCCATGTGTGTTAGTCGTGTTTAGTGATCATTGGTGGTTTTGACCAAAGTTAATCTATTTCTACTCAATATGGTAGAATTTGATGTGATCTTGGGCATGGAATAGTTGCCGCCCTATCATGCTACTCTGGATTACCACGCCAAGACTTTGACACTAGCTATGCCAGGCTTGCCGCGGTTAGAGTGGAGGGGTACATTGGGTTATATCCTTAGCAGATGGTTGAGAAGGGGTGTAATGCATATCTAGCCTTTGTGAGAGATGTCAGTGTTGATACTCCTACCATTGAGTCAGTTCTTGTAGTGAGAGGCTTCCCAGATGTATTTCTAGCAGATCTTCCAAGCATGCCACCTGATAGAGATATTTTGGTATTGACCTGTTGATGGGCACTCAGCCCATTTATATTCCACCATATCATATGGCACTAGCGGAGTTGAATAAGTTAAAGGAACAACATCAGGAGTTGCTTGATAAGGGTTTATCCAGTCGAGTGTTTCGATGTAGGGTGCCTATGTTCTGTTTGTGAAGAAGAAGAATGGTTGTATGCACATGTGTATTGATTATCGGCAGTTGAAAAAGGATAAAGTGATGAACTGGTACCAATTACCTCACATTGATGACTTATTTGACCAACTACAGGGTGCTAGAATGTATTCAATGATTAATTTGAGGTCATGGTATCATTAGCTGAAGACTCTGTATCCGGATATTCCAAAGACTGCCTTGAAGACTCGGTATGGTCACTAGAGTTCCTCATGATGTCATTTCTGATGACCAATGCCCGAGAAACATTCATGCACCTGATGAACATTGTATTCCGGCCATATATTGACTCATTCGTAATTGTGTTTATTAATGACATCTTGGTGTACTCCCGCACTCAAGAGGATCATGAGCAACATTTGAGGATCGTGCTCCAGACCTTGAGAGAGAAGAAGTTATATGCAAGGTTCTTAAAGTGTGAATTCTGGCTTGATTCAATGGCGCTTTTGGGTCATGTGGTGTCGAGTGAGGGGATTAAGGTAGATTCGAAGAATATTGAAGTAGTTCAAAGTTGGCCCAGACCGTCTTCAGCTACAGGAGGCAGGGGTACTTTTGGTTTCAGTGGTGCCTCATCTGAAAGCAGGGGTACTTTTAGTGGAGGCCATACTCCTAGTCCGTTTCAGTCAGCGCTTTAGGTATCCCACGGTGCTTCGGGTAGTCGTGGTTCTTATGTTCCTCATCCTAAGCAGCTAGACTATAGTACACCATCAACTCTTATTAGTGCGCCTCTGATCCAAACCTACCAGGGTGGTTATTCAGGTCGACAGGGTCAAAAGTTATAGCAGTCGAGGGGTTGTTGTACTTGTGGAGATGTGAGGTACCTTGCTAGATTTTTCCCCAGGTCACTGGAAGCATGCCACAACAGAGTTCTCATGCCATAATTTCGGCACCAGTTTCTTCATTGCCCTCTCAGCTAGCTAGAGACGGGGGTCAGGCTGCTAGAGGTAGAGGTTAGGCCATTAGAGGTGGAGTTCAGACCATTAGAGGTGGAAGCCAGCCAACTGGAGGTCGTCCGAGATGCGGAGGTCAGAGTGGTAGGGCCTATCCCCATTTTGTATATTTCGAGCTATACCTGAGGCCGAGTCATCTGACGCCGTCATCAAATGTGATGTCCCACTTTTCCATGGAGATGCTTCAGTCCTAGTTGATGCAGGCTCTACTTATTCCTACGTGTCATCCTATTTTGCTTCATATCTGGTTATGCCTCGTGATTCTTTAAGTGTTCCTGTGTATCTGTCCACACCTGTGGGAGATTTAGTTGTTGTATATCATGTTTATTATTCGTGTGTGGTTTCTATTGGAAGTCTTGAGACTAGTGTAGATCTCCTACTTTTTGATATGGTGGACCTTTATGTTATTTTGGAAATGGATTGGTTATCACCTTATCATGCTATATTGGACTATCAAGCTAAGACAGTGACCTTAGCCATGATTGGCTTGCCCCGATTAGAGTGTAAGGGGATTCCTTGCCATTCCACCAGCAGGGTTATTGTGGATGACCCGGCCGGTCATCTTGAGAGTTATAGACCCAATCCCTTATTAATTTCTTCCCACGTATCTTTTTCTGCTATTGTGACTTTCCAGGAGGTTTTTTTTGTCTTTTTTGGAAGTGTTTGGGACACTTAGTCCCTAAATGGAGGTTTAAGCCTTAGGATTTGGATCGTAGTCGGAACCGTGTGAAAACGATTCCTGGATGGAGCCATGTCGGTTCTGTTAGCTCCGTTAGGTGATTTGGGACTTAGGGGTATGTTTGGATGGTGTTTTGGAGGTCTGTAGCTCATTTAGGATTGAAATGGCCAAAATCTAAGTTTTGGAGATTTTGACTAATAGTGGAATTTTCGATATCAGTGTCAAATTTCGATTCCGGAAGTTGGAGTAGGTTCGTAGGGTTGAATATCACTTGTGTGCCAAATTTGGTGTCAATAGGACGTAGTTTGATGGGCCGGGGTAGAGGATGACCACGTGGTTCAACTAGAGCACCCGTGCGAGCTGCGACAGAGGAGCCCCCAGCAGCTCTAGCTGGAGGGAAGGCACCGGAGGTTCCTATTGCTGCACCAGCTGTCACGACTCAAAACCTAACATGTCGTGATGGAGCCTATCTATGGTACTAGGAAAGCCGACTTTCCTAAAATACTTCAGTAGTTAAATGTACAAAGTAATTTAAAACTTTTCCATACCATGAATTTTCATAAAAAAACCCAAGTTGAAATCAAAATAGAATCAATGTGCGGAAAAACTAGCCCCAAACATAGGGGTATTACCAAGTCATGAGAATCTAGGTATCAAAAACTAATACAACTAGTGTATAAGTATCAACACAATACATAAAGAAATATAGAAGTAGAGACAAGGTCTGCGGGCGCTGGAACCTACCTCGTAGTCTTTGGTACTCGATCACTCCCGAACTCAACAGCCTCCGTGCTCAAACACACCTAGATCTGCACATGAAGTGCAGGGTCTAGCATGAGTACAACCAACTCAGCAAGTAACATAAACAAGTAAGGAATTGAGAAGTAGTGACGAGCTATACAATACAGTTCATTTCAATAAATTTCAAAATCTAAGAATAGACATGAGTAAATACCGATAACATGAGTCAAGTTAGTTACATATTTACCAAGTTCTAGTAAAACCAAATATAACAAGTTTCTGGAAGTTCAAACCGTAGCATGAATTCAGCTAAATGAAGCAATAAAGAAGACATATGCAACCTCACAGGGTATTCTCACTCAAACTCTCAATAGCTCCACACTCAACTCTCAACCCTCAATACACACGCTCATTAGGTACCTGCGCTCACTGGGGTGTACAGACTATGGAGGGGCTCCTACAGCCCAAGCGCCATAATATGCACTCACGTGCTATAATATCATATCAAGGTCCACACGGACGACTCACGTGCTACCATATCATGTAAGAATCCGCACAGACAACTCACATGTTGCACGAACAACTCACGTGGTAAGGTATAATACCTCACAAACAGTCCCTCGGCCTCACTCAGTCATGAACTTATCTAGTCTCACATCCCTCATAAAGAAAGGGAAACAACCAAATCAGAATGCTATAGTGTATCAGCAGGGACTGATTATAACAACCATAAGCAGGTACATAGCCTAAGCATGATTTCTAACATGAAAGGTAGTCAAATTGCTAGCAGACAAGTAATACATATAAACACAAAAGGCTATTAGACTTTACAGCCACATGGGATGGAACATATCACAATCCCTCACGGTGTACACTCACACGCCCGTCACTTAGCATGCGTTCCACCTCCCAACAGTCACATCATACCAAACTCCGGGTTTCATACCCTCAAGACTAAATTTAAAACTGTTACTTACCTCAACATCGTATAAATGGTACTCCGGAATGCCCTTTCCTCTCAAATCGGCCTCCAAATTCCCCGAATCTAGTCACAAACAATACGAGATAGTCAATATTGGCTAAAAGGATCAATCCCACAAGAAAACTACTAAAATCTAGCCCAATATCCGGGATCGGCTCCAACGCGGCCCCCGGGCCCACAACTCGAAATCCGACAAAAACCACAAAACCCGAAGCTCATTCACTCACGAGTCTAGCCATACCAAATTTACCAAAATCCGACTTCAATTGCCCCTCCAAAACCCCAAAATTCACTCTACGATCCCCAAGCCCTAAACCCCCAAATTTCACTTCAAAACCTCACCAATTAAGTGAAAAATAAATGGGAAAACACCATTACTAAGGATAATTAGGCTCAAGGAACTTACCTCAGTGATAGACCTCGAATTCCCTTCAAATATCTCCTTAAAATCCCCAAAGTTTGTGTTCAAAAATGTGAAAATGGGAAAAATTCTCGAAGTGCTCTATTTATATTTTCTGCCCAGCAAAACTGCACCTGTGTAAAAATTCTGCATCTGCTTGAATCGCATCTGCGGACCAAGCTCTGCTTCTGCGGAAAGTCACTTAAACCACTGCCTCTGCTTCTACTACAAAGACAACATCTGCAATCATCGTGGATGCGGAAACCACCTCGCACCTACAGCTCCCTCTCGAACCTACGCCTAGATTCCCGCATTTGCAGTTCTCGCAGATTCGGGAATATCTTTACACCTGTGGTTCCTGCACATCTCCATCTTGGCCGCATCTGCGGGCTCACACCTGCGGTTCCCATTCTGCAGGTGCGGAAATAGTAGTAGGGGCAGCTTCAGTTGCCTTTTTTCCAATTTCAAACAATCTGTTAACCACCCGGTATTACCCCAAGGCTCTCGGGACCTCAACCAAAACTACCAACAGGTCATATAACACCAGACAAAGTTAGTTGAATCCTTGAATCACTCAAAACAACATCAAAACACAAAATTACACTTGGATTCAAGCCTAAAACTTCTAAACTTCTGAATTCCACAAACGACGCCATAAACCTATCAAACCATGTCCGGATGACCTCCAATTTTACACACATTTACAAAATGACACCACAAAACTAATCCAACTTCCGGAATTCCATTCTGAACCCGATATCAAAATTTCCACTGCCGACCAAAATTGCCAAATTTCAAACTTTCGCCAATTCAAGCCTAACTCTACTACGGACGTCCAAATCACCTTCCAGAAGTGCTCCTCAGTCCGAAATAGCCTAACAAAGTAGAAATGGGGGAAACGGGGCTAGAACTCTCAAAATTACCGGCCGGGTCGTTACATCCTCCCCTTCTTAAACAAATATTCATCCTCGAACGAGTCTAGAAACATACCTGGAGTCTCAAATAGGTGTGGACATTTTTTCCGCATCTCCCGCTCGGTCTCCCAAGTGGCCTCCTCCACAGGATGACCTATTCACTTCACCTTCACTAAAACTATATCATTTGAACTTAACTTCCGAACTTGCCGCTCCAAATTGCCACCAGCTCCACATCATAAGTCATATCACTATCCAACTGAACTGTGTTGAAATCCAAAACATGGGACGGATTGCCAATATACTTCTAGAGCATAGAAATATGAAATACTGGATGCACACTCGACAAGCTAGGTGGCAAGGCAAGATTGAAAGCCACCTCCCCTATCCTCTAAAGCACCTCAAAAGGACCAATGAGTCGGGGGCTCAACTTGACCCTCTTCCCAAACCTCATAACACCCTTCATGGGTGATACCTTCAGTAGAACCTTATCCCCGACCATGAAAGACACATCATGGACCTTCATGTCTGCATAGCTCTTCTGCCTAAACTATGACGAAAGCCTCTCCTAAATCAATTTCACCTTGTCTAAAGCATCCTGGACCAAGTCTGTACCCAAGAGCCTAGCCTCACCTGGCTCAAACCATCCCACTGGAGACCTACAACGCCTCCCATAAAAAGCCTTGTATGGAGCCACCTGAATGCTTGACTGATAACTGTTGTTATATGGAAACTCTGCGAGCGGCAGAAACTGGTCCCATGAACCTCCAAAATCAATGACACATGCACGTAACATGTCCTCCAATATCTGAATAGTGCGCTCGGACTGTTCGTCCTCATGAGGGTGAAAGCTTGTGCTCAACTCAACCTGAGTACCCAACTCTCGTTGCACGACCTTGCAAACCTGCGATGTAATTTGTGTGCCTCTGTCTGAAATAATGGAAACTGGGACACCGTGAAGGCGAACAATCTGTCGGATGTAAATCTCAGCCAACCGCTCTGAAGAGTAGGTAGTACCAACTGGAATGAAGTGCGCGGACTTGGCCAGTCGGTCCACAATGACCTAAATAGCATCGAACTGCCTCGAAGTCCATGTGAGCCCAACTACGAAATCCATGGTGATCCGCTCCCACTTCCACTCTGGGATCTCTAACCTCTGAAGCAAGCCACCCGGTCTCTGATGCTCATACTTAACCTACTGACAGTTGAGACACTGAAGCACAAAACCAACTATATCCTTCTTCATCCGCCTCCACCAATAATGTTGTCTCAAATCCTAGTACATCTTCGCGGCACTTAGATGAACGGAATACCACGAGCTGTGGGCCTCCTCAAGAATCAACTCCCAAAGCTCATCAACATTGGTCACACATATCAGGCCATCATCCTCAGCATGCCATCATCACCAATATTCATATCTCTAGCATCACCTCACCGAACCATGTCCTGAAGGACGAGCAAATGGGGGTCATCATAATGACGCTCCTTGATACGTACGGTCATAAAAGGGAAGACATGGAGACCACGCAAGCCAATACCCAACTCGACTTCGAAATATCCAATCTGACAAGCTGGCTAGCTAAGGCCTGAACATCCAATGCCAAGGGTCTCTTTCTTGTTGGAAGATGCGCTAAACTCCCCAAAATCTCCGCTTGATGACTCATGGCATCGACCGCCAAATTGGCCTTCCTGGGATGGTACAAAATAGTGATATCATAGTCCTTAAGAAGCTCCATCCATCTCCGATGATGCAAATTAAGTTCCTTCTACTTGAACAGATGTTCCAAACTCCGGTGATCAGTATATATCTCACAATGAACCCCATACAAATAGTGTTGCCAAATCTTCAAGGCGTGAACAATAGTTGCTAACTCAAGATCGTGGACATGATAGTTCTTCTCATGAGTCTTCAAATGGCGTGAAGCATAAGAAATAACCCTACCCTCTTTCATCATGACACATCCAATACCTATCTATGAGGCATCACAATACACGGTGTAAGAATCTGAAGCTGATGGCAGAACTAGAACTGGAGCCGTGGTCAAAGCAATCTTGAGCTTCTGAATGCTCTCCTCGAACTCATCCAACCACCTAAAAGGAGCACCCTTTTGGGTCAATTTTGTCAAGGGCGATGCAATAGATGAAAAAACCTCCACAAAACGACGGTAATAGCCTGCCAAACCAAGAAAGCTCCTAATCTCCGTGGCTGAGAAAGGTCTAAGCCAACTCTGCACCGCCTCTATCTTCTTCGAATCGACTTGAATACCCTCACTGGACACCAAGTGCCCCAAGAACGCTACTGAACTGACACAAAACTAAAACTTGAAGAACTTTGCATAAATCTTCTCCTCCCTCAATATTTGTAACACAATCCTCAGACGTTGAGGTGCTCATCCTGGCTATGAGAGTACACCAGGATGTCATCAATGAATACAATAACAAATGAGTCCAAATAGCGCTGAAACACATTGTTCATCAAATGCATGAATGTTGTTGGGGCATTGGTCAGCCCAAAAGACATCACCTAGAACTCATAATGGCTAAATCGGGTCCTGAAAGCTGTCTTAAGAATATCGGAATACCGAATCTTCAGCTGGTGATACCCTGACCTCAAATTAATATTGGATAACACCCTAGCTCCCTAAAGCTGGTCAAATAAATTATCAATACGAGGAAAAGGATACTTGTTCTTGATTGTCACTTTGTTCAGCTGCCTATAATTAATACACATCCTCATTGAACCATCCTTCTTCTTCACAAACTGGTGCACCCCAATGTGACACACTAGGCCGAATAAACCCCTTATCAAAGAGCTCCTGAAGCTGCTTCTTCAACTCCTTCAACTTTGTCGGTGCCATACGATACGGTGGAATAGAATCAATGGCAGGAGTCTCTGCTCTAACATCCCTCAAAAAAGCCAAATAGGACAAACAACCTTCTCAACCATACGCTGAGCCTTCAAGTATGAAATCACTCTACTAGGTACATAGTCTATAGAACAAGCCCACTCAACCCTCGACAACCCTGGCATCGCCAACGTTACAGTCTTAGCGTGAAAATCTAGAATAACATGACAAGGAGACAGCCAATCCAAACCCAATATCACATCAAAATCAATCATACTGAGCAGCAGAAGGTCCACTCGGGTTTCCAGACCCTCAATAGTCAACGTACATGACAGATACATGGTACACAATAATAATATCGTTCACAGGAGTAGATACATGAACAAATGGGACTAAAGACTCACAGGGCATATCCAGAAAATGAGCGAAATACAAGGAAACATATGAATAAGTGGAACAAAGGTCATATAATACTTAGGTATCTCGATGGAAAACTAAGACAATACATGTAATCACAGCATCTAAAGAATGGTATTTGGTCTAGCAAGGAGAGCATAGAAACGGGCCTGGCCACCCCCTGTTCTGCCTCCCCCTCTCGGGCGACCTCTAGCTGGCTGAGCTCCACCCCTTGCTGGCAGGGCGAGTGGTGGAGGAACTGGTGCTGGTATCATCGGGCAAGTACTCCGATTTGGAGCCCCACTCAACAGCCTAGGGAAATCTCTCATAATGTGACCAAAATTTCCTCACTCAAAATAACCCCTCATCTGGCGGAACTGCTGCTCCTGATGCTCAGAGGAACTGCCTGTGGATACCTGAGCTGACGAGGTATAGTGAGAACTCTACGCTGGTAGTGCACTGAATGATACTAGCCTTACTGATGACGGTGGGAACCATGGTCAGATGATGCACCACGGTGAACTGGGCCAGCTGTCTGAACATGTCTGAATGGACGACCTCTACCGTGCTGGAACTGACCCCTAAAAGGAGCATCGCTAAATCCACCCTAACCACGAGGCCTCTTGGCCTCCCTCTCAACCCTCACCTGATTGTGAACCATCTCAAACTAACGAGCAATATCGGCAACCTTATCAAAAGTAGCAGCAGACACTCTCTCTCGGGTCCTAAGGAAACGTAGCTGAAAAGTGAAACCATCTATAAACCTCATGATCCTCTCCCTGTCTGTGGGAACCAACCAGATAGAATGACAGGCCAACTCTGAGAATCGCATCTCATATTTCGTTACAGACATATTACCCTGATAAAGCTGCTCAAATTTTCCGTGCAGCTACTCTCTGCGGGACTGAGGCATGAACTTCTCCAGAAAGATAACGGAGAACTACTACCAAGTAAGGGGTGTTGCACTGACCACCCGACACCTCTCATAAGCCTCCAATCATCTGAGTCTAGACCCATAGAAGTGAAAAGTAGTGAACGAGACCCCACAGCTCTCCAGAGTACCTGATGTATGAAGTATCCTGTGACACCTATCCAAGAAATCCTGGGTATCCTCTCCATCTGCACCACTAAAATGTGGAGGCTGGAGTCTCTGAAACCTCTCCAACCTACGCTGATCATCCTCAAGCATAGCAGGAACCACATAGTCTCATGTAGCTATAACCGATTGGGTTGGTGGTGCCCCCGATGTCTGGAGTCCCTATAAAACCTGCTCAAATATGTGGGCGACGGGAGTCCGGGTACCTCCCTCGGCCTGAGAAGTGGCTGCGGCTGTCAAAGCAGAGACTGCCTGAGCAAGGCTAGTACACATGATCAAAATTCGAGCTAAGGCCTCCTGAAGTCCAGGAACCACAATAGGCACAGGTGGTGCCTGAGCTAGTCCCGTTGGAGCATCCATAACTGGGACCTGGTCCTGATTCAGGGCAACTGGTAGAGCTTCAGGTACTGCCCCAGCTATTGTGCGAGTTGCACCTCTGCCCCTACTATGACCTCCACCGGGGCATCGGCCTCTCGCGACCCTAGCTGGAGGCACTGGTGACTGGCCCTCCTGCCCGGTATTACAAGTCCTCACCATCTGTTAGAGAATGACACAACAGATGTTTAGTTACCAAGATTAATAGATTCGAACGACAAGAATTCAAGAATGTGAAATTTTTCTTAAGGGTTCTGCAGCCTCTCGAAGATAAGTACGGACGTCTCCGTACCTATCCGCAAGACTCTACTAAACCCGCTCATGACTCGTGAGACCTATGTAACCTAAGCTTTGATACCAACTTGTTACGACCGGAAACCTAACATGTCGTGATGGCGCCTATCGATGGTACTAGGCAAGACGACTTTCCCAAAATACTTCAGTAGTTAAATATAAAAGTAATTTAAAACTTTTCCATATCAGTAATTTTCATAAAAACCAAAGTTGAAAACAAAATAGTATCGAAGTGCGAAAACACTTGCCCTAAACATTAGGGTGTCAGCAAGTCATGAGCGTCTAGGTATCAAAAAATAATACAACTAGTGTCTTAGTATCAATACAAGACAAAAAGAAATATAGAAGTAGAGACAAGGTCCTGCGGACGCTGGCAGCTACCTCGTAGTCTCCGATACTCGATCACACCCGAACTCAACGGTCTCCGTGCTCAAACACACCTGGATCTGCACATGAAGTGCAGTGTGTAGCATGATTACAACTAACTCAGCAAGTAATAGAAATAAATAAGGAATTGAGAAGCACTGACGAGCTATACCAAAATTTCCTCACTCGAAATAACCCCTCATCTGGCGGAACTGCTGCTCCTGATGCTTAGAGGAACTGCCTGTGGATACCTGAGCTGACGAGGTATAGTGAGAACTCTACGCTGGTAGTGCACTGAATGATACTAGCCCGCTGATAATGGTGGGAACCATGGTCAGATGATGCACCACGGTGAACTGGGCGAGCTGTCTGAACATGTCTGAATGGACGACCTCTACCGTGCTAAAACTGACCCCTAGAAGGAGCATCGCTAAATCCAACCTGACCACGAGGCCTTTTGGCCTCCCTCTCAACCCTCACCTGATTGTGAACCATCTCAAACTAACGAGCAATATCGGCAACCTGATCAAAAGTAGCACCAGACACTCTCTCTCTGGTCCTAAGCAAACGTAGCTGAAAAGTGAAACCATCTATAAACCTCATGATCCTCTCCCTGTCTGTGGGAACCAACCAGATAGAATGACGGGCCAAATCTGAGAACCGCATCTCATATTGTGTCACACACATATCACCCTGATAAAGCTGCTCAAATTTTATGTGCAGCTACTCTCTGCGGGACTGTAGCATGAACTTCTTCAGAAAGATAACAACGAACTACTACCAAGTAAGGGGTGTTGCGCTGATCGCCCGAAACCTCTCATAAGCCTCCAACCATCTGAATCTAGCCCCATAGAGCTGAAAAGTAGTGAACGAGACCCCACAGCTCTCCAGAGTACCTGATGTATGGAGTATCCTCTGACACCAGTCCAAGAAATCCTGGGTATCCTCTCCTTCTGCACCACTAAAATGTGGAGGCTAGAGTCTCTGAAACCTCTCCAACCTACGCTGGTCATCCTCAAGCATAGCAGGAACAACATAGTCTCATGTAGCTATAACCGATTGGGCTGGTGGTGCCCCTGGTGTCTGGAGTCCCTATAAAACCTGCTCAAGTGTGTGGGCGACGGGAGTTCGGGTACCTCCCCCGGCCTGAGAAGTGGCTGCGGCTGTCAAAGCAGAGACTGCCTGAGCAAAGCTAGTAAACATGATCAAAATTCGAGCTAAGGCCTCCTGAAGGCCAGGAATCACAATAGGCACAGGTGGTGCCTGAGCTAGTCCCGCTGGAGCATCCATAGCTGGGACCTGATCCTGATTCAGGGCAACTGGTGGAGCTTCAGGTACTACCCCAGCTATTGTGCGAGTTGCACCTCTGCCCCTACCATGACCTCTACCGTGGCATCGGCCTCTCGCGGCCATGGCTGGAGGCACTGGTGACTGGCCCTCCTGCCCGGTATTAAAAGTCCTCACCATCTGTTAGAGAATGAACAACAGATGTTTAGTTACCAAGATTAATAGATTCGAACGAGAAGAATTCAAGAATGTGAAATTTTTCCTAAAGGTTCTGCAGCCTCTCGAATATAAGTACGGACGTCGCCCTACCGATCCGCAAGACTCTACTAAACCCGCTCATGACTCGTGAGACCTATGTAACCTAAGCTTTGGTACCAACTTGTTACGACCCGAAACCTAACATGTCGTGATGGTGCCTATCGATGGTACTAGGCAAGATGACTTTCCCAAAATACTTCAGTAGATAAATATAAAAGTAATTTAAAACTTTTCCATATCAGTAATTTTCATAAAAACCAAAGTTGAAAACAAAATAGTATCGAAGTGCGAAATCACTTTCCCCAAACATCAGGGTGTCGGCAAGTCATGAGCGTCTAGGTATCAAAAAATAATACAACTAGTGTCTTAGTATCAATACAAGACAAAAAGAAATATAGAAGTAGAGACAAGGTCCTGCGGATGCTGGCAGCTACCTCGTAGTCTCCGGTACTCGATCACGCCCGAACTCAACGGTCTTCGTGCTCAAACACACCTGGATCTGCACATGAAGTGCAGTGTGTAGCATGAGTACAACTAACTCAGCAAGTAATTGAAATAAATAAGGAATTGAGAAGCAGTGACGAGCTATACAATACAGTTCATTTCAATAACTTACAAAATCTAAGAATAAACAGGACTAAATACCGGTAACATGAGTCAAATCATAGGGTACTGTCACTCAAACTCTCAATAGCTCCACACTCGACTCTCAGACCTTAATTCACACGCTCATTAGGTACCTGCGCTCACTAGGGGTGTACAGAATCTGGAGGGGCCCCTGCAGCCCAAGCGTTATAATCTGCACTGACAATTCACATGCTATAATATCATAACAAGGTCCGCACATACAACTCACGTGCCACCATATCATGTCAGAATCCGCACAGACAACTCACGTGCTAAGGTACAATACCTCACAAACAGGCCCTCAACCTTACTCAGTCATGAACCTCTCTAGTCTCACAGACCTCAATAAAAAAATAGAAACAAACCAAATCATAAGGCTATAGTGTATCAGTAGGGAAATAACAAAGACTGGGGTAAACATGAATAAGAATCACTGTGACTGAGTATAACAACCATAAAAAGGTACATAACCTAAGCATGATTTCTAACATGAAAGGCAGTCAAATTGCTAGCAGACAAGTAATGCATATAAACACAAAAGGTTATTAGACTTTATAGACTCACGGGACGGACCATGTCACAATCCCTCACGGTATACACTCATACGCCCGTCACCTAGAATGTGCGTCATCTCTCAACAATCACATCATACCAAAATCCGGGTTTCATACCCTCAAGACAAAATTGAAAACTATTATTTACCTCAACAACGTAGAAATCCTACTCCAAATGTCCCGAATCTAGTCACAAACAGTACTAGATATTCAATATTGGCTAAAAGGATCAATCCCACAATAAAACTACTGAAATCTAGCCCAAAATCCGAAATTGGCTCAAACCCGGCCCCTAGGCCCACGTCTCAAAATCCGAAAAAAATCACAAAACCTGAAAGACTATTCACTCACGAGTCTAGCCATACCAAATTTACCAAAATCCGATCTCAATTGCCCCTCCAAAACCCCAAAGTTCGCTCTCCAATCCCCAAGCCCTAAACCCCCAATTTTCACTTCACAGCCTCACCAATTAAGTGTAAAATCAATGGAAAAACATCATTACTCAGAATAATTAGGATCAAGGAATTACCTCAGTGATAAAACTCGAATTCCCTTCAAAAATCTCCTCAAAATCCCCAAAGTACGTGTTCAAAAATGTGAAAATGGGAAAAATTTTCGATGTCCTCTATTTGGACTTTTTGCTCAGCAAAACTGCACCTGCGGTACAAATTCCGCATCTGCAGAATCAGAGTAGTGGACCAAGCTCTGCTTCTGCAGAAAGTCACTTAAACCACTGCCTATGCTTCTACGACCAAACACAACATATGCGGTCATCGCGGGTGCGGAAACAACCTCGCACCTGCGGCCCCTCTCACATCTGTGCCTAGCTGCTCGCATATGCGGCTCTCGCAGGTTCGGTAATATCTTTGCACCTGCAATTCTTGCCAAGTTCCTTATTAGCTTTATCTACGGGCTCACACCTGCAGTTCCCATTTTGCAGGTGCAGAAACACCAGTAGCAGTAGCTTCAGCTGCACTTTTCCAACTTCAAACAATCTGTTAACCCCCCCGGAATAACCCCGAGGCCCTCTGGACCTCAACCAAACATATCAACAGGTCATGTAACTCCATACGAACTTAATCGAATCCTGGAATCACTCAAAACAATATCAAAACACCAAATTAGACTCTGATTCAAGCGTAAGAACTTCTAAACTTTCGATTCAGCAAACGACACCGAAACTTATCAAACCACGTCTGAATGACCTCAAATTTTACACACACGTCAAAAATGACACCACAAACCTACTTCACCTTCCATAATTCCATTCCGACCCCGATATCAAAATTTCCACTATCGACCAAAATCGTCAAATTTCAAACTTTCGCCAATCCAAGCCTTATTCTACTACGGAGCTCCAAATCACCTTCCGGACGCGCTCCTAAGTCCTAAACCACCTAGCAAATCTAATAGAACCATAAAATTCAAATTTGAGGTTGTTTACACACAAGTCAACATCCAGTCGACTTTTCCAACTTAAGCTCCAATAAAGAGACTAAGTGTCTCAATTTCTCTCTAAAACCACTCCGGACCCGAACCAACCAACCCGATAAAATATAATACAGTTGTAAAGCACAAAAGAAGAAGAAATAGGGGAAATGGGGCTATAACTCTCGAAACGACCGGTCGGGTCGTTACACCAGCTCTCCAGGAGACTCTAGTCCAGTTCATGAGCATGTTCAGCACCTTAGCTCAGGCTGAATTGATCCCAATAGCTCCCGCCACATCTATGGCTGGGGGAGGGGCACAGACTCGCGCAGCCTGTACTCCTGAGCAGAGGGTCCAGGTAGATTAGGCCCCATAGTACATTCCTATGCCGCCGGTAGCCCCGGTTCAACATGAGACCAAGACAACACCTTCTAAGGTGTAGCAACTTAGACTTGAGAGGTACAAGAAGTACCACCCACCTACCTTCAGCGGATTAGCTACAGAGGATGCTCAGGGTTTTCTAGATGAATGTCATCGCATTCTCCATACTATGGGCGTAGCGGAGACATGTGGGGTGTTGATACCCGACTTTTCCCTCATATTTTTAAATATATATATACACACACACACTTTAAAAATAGTGCATATACATCATCATTTTGATTTATGAGCACACACAAGTATTTTTTAAATTTTTGAAGGATTTAAACCAATTTATTTCTGCATATTATTATATAAATATCCAATAATTATCCTTCAAATTATTTTTATGATGATTTAATCATCTAAAATTATCATTTATACCAATATGAGGTCTTAAATATTTTCAATGCATTTCTTATATTTACATTTGCATTTTTTAAGGCTACATTGCACATTTTTGCAATAATAGCCCATATGCATATATAATTACATTATTTATATAGAAAATGAATTTTTATATTTTTATAATTTTAAGTAATTGTTTTTAATCATTTTCATTAATAAATGACATTTTTTTATTTGCTTATTATTTTTATAAATTAATATTTGTTAAAATTAGGTATTTAAAATCTGGCCTAATTTCTTACCAATTTTCGGACCTAAAATTACCCAGACCTTAGCCCAATTACCCCAAACCTTATCCCAATTTACTCCAGGCCCAACACCAGCAACACACTACCCATACCCGTCCAAATAACCCACCACATGCCCCTTACTATCCTGGCTGTTGATCTCAAATGATCAATGGCCCACAACAACCACACCCTTTTAATTACCCCCCTCCACAAAAAAACCCTAAGCCATTTTCCCCAAGCCCCCGCCTCAAGAACCTCTCACCTCTCTTCTTCTCTGATAAACCTCAGATGCCGTAACCCCTAACCCTCTCCGATTCTGACTCAAAGTTCGAATCAATCCATGATCTACTTACCTATTTTGCAATATTATATCATTATACACATGTTTTTGGCATCACTTAATTCTTGCCCTATTTTTGGCAAGAACTACCTCTCAAGAACGGGTCGATCCACTTTGATTCTATGAAGATCTAGACGATCTTCTGTCTCTATACATGTTATATTGAACGGTCCTTGTACTTTTGGTCCTATTCAAGGCGTCAGTCTCAACTAGGGCTTGAGATTTTCCCTTATTATTTACTGATTCCTGATTGATACTCTTCCCTTTCTTATGTTCGGTTGATATTTTCCTTATTTCTATTAACCCACCGTGTTTCCTTAATTTTACTTTATTTCTCCCTAATCTGAATCTAATAGATCTTTGTATGATATTTTCCTTTTGCTCTTTTGTATCCCTTTATTTTAAGTGTTACTTGCATGATTACGTCCCTTGTATATGTATTATTTGCCCTAAAATAAATCTATTCTAATTGATTCTGGGGAATCAATTACCGTGTTTCCTATTTTAGGTATGAAATATGATACTATATAAACCCCTCAAAGAGGGATTGGAGAATCCTAACTTTGTTCTCACTACTCCTCTCTCTTACTCACTTACTGGCACACTCAAACTCTATCTAAATTGTTAAATAACCTCCTACAGTGCAAGCACTCCTCGGATCCCATTCTCAAGGCTCTTGTGAACTCTGGAGCATCGGGGATTTGGGGTTTTTGCTACTACACTCTGCACCCTTTTAATTCTGCTACTGGTTAGTGTTTAAACCTTCATAATGTTTAATTTCCTTCCTTCTTCATGCACATGTATCTGAACTTTGTTTCAATTGTGATGGTGTTCATCTTTGATATCATTCTGTGTTAATTGATGCATGAGAGTAGTCTATTATTCATGTCGTGCTTCATCATAACCTGTCCCTGTGATCTCTTAGCTCCTAGGATTAGTTCTATACCCATGTAGCATCTTAACTTGTTAATTTGGATTTCAATATTGTGGTAATATGGTGTTTTGAATGTTATGCCTAGACCTATTCCTATGATAACCCCTTTACATGAATGAACTTTCAATGAATCCTATGTATATTGGAGTGTTTTAAGACCTGCTGAAACTCGTTTCATGTTGTGTTGGATTTCCAACTCTATTTTCTATGACTCTTGTGATGACATGTCTCCTAGTATGTCTTGGTTTATCTGTTATTCTCTCCTTTCTATGGTTATCAACATGTGTATCCCTCTATTGTGTTCAAGTGTTGATTAATGCAGAATTAGGTTAGACTAAGTTTGATTTAGACCCTCAAATGTCCACTAGTGCAACCTATGTATGCTTGTAAACCTGTCTTTTCTCCTAGTTCCTATGATGTCTGTTTATGTGATACTTTTCTATATGCACCTTGCTGAACCTACTGGCTTGCTTAACTATTTGTGATGTATGTTCAGTTCAGTGATCTCTATGTACCCTCCTTACTTGTTATTTTAACATTCTAAATTCATATTCTTAGCCGCCTGAAAGCCAAGGCTATCTAAGCTCTGTTGTTAGCCTCCCTAGTGTGAGCACTTCTCGGGGTCCAATTGAGGCTCTTGTGAACTTTGACACACTGGGGTTAAGCTCTAGCTATTCTTCAACTTCTAAAAAATGTCCCTAATACCCAACCTCCCTATCATGTATTGTGTTAATTCCAAATGATGCAATATTTGGTGTTGTGCTCACTAAAGGGGTATGAACTCCCCTATGGACTTGTGATCGTGTAGTATGCTAGGCTGGAAATGTTGAAGGCCCAGCGGGGCTGGGTGTTTAGTTGTTTATTTGGGCCTGCTATAGGCCTGTCTATTTCCATGTAATACTACTATTTTATTTGTTAATCTGGGCCTGTAATAATACTTTGTATAAACAATTCGGGTGTTAGTGAAAAGGAAATGGGTAGAATTCTATATCTGCACGCCATGGGTAGATAACATGCCTATAGGACTTGACAATGTGTTTGCCATATGTGTTGTTCGATTACATGAACCCTATAGAAATCATGATATTAGTAGAAGAACACACACATCCTACTTGTTTACTATTGCATTGTTATAGACAACATATCCATTTGTAGTGAGCACTTTCCATGACTACTCAGTTATTCACTAGGAAGCATGCTTATAGGGTGTATAATATCTACTTTTGTCAACTTAGAAACCATGCCTATAGGAAAGCACACACTTCACTTAACTTGCCTAACACATGAACATTATTCAAAATCATGATCATTTGACTAAATATTTTACCTGCTCCTATGTCTACTTTTGTCCGATTATTATATATCATGCCTACAGGGAATGAAGGCTAATAACAACCCTTTCAATATACACCACGCTCAATAGATATCACGCCTATAGGATTTTAGTTACTTAAATTCGCTATTGCATCATACTGTCAACCTTTAGAAAGCATGCCTATGGAAGCTAAATATATGAGAATTAGTCCAATCGCCAGTCTCTAGAAATCATCCCTATGGAAGCTAAATATATGAGAATCAGTCCAATCGCCAGTCTCTAGAAATCATACCTATTGGACATCACGGCTCGCTCTTTAAACGCTATTATTGAGAAGCATAAGCAATTTTTGAGCATTTCCAATAAGTTTTATGGTCCCAACTGAGGAGTCATCTAGACATCATGCCTATAGGTTTTAATCTCTTATACCTGCAATCAGTACGCAACTATTTAGGCTTTAGAAATTGTAGGCTTTTGCACATGAAACTGTCCGCTTATAAAATCCAGAAGCACATAGAGATCTTGCCACAACTTATTAAAATCGACAACTGTCAATGTTAAATTCCGTGCATTTGTTGTCTAAGTGCGGAGGCCAAATTGAGCCCTTATGTGCCTATACGTGAAAGTCAAAATTGTTTTGTATGTCGTCTAGTTTTTTCACATTTTTGAGAAACCTAAGTTAAAGTCTAGAACCACCCCGACATAGAGGTCCAAATGCCTCTTGGACCATAGGCATGGGACGGGTAGTTCACGCATAGGGTACGATTTAGAATCAATTAGTGCGCTTTAGGTAAACAACTTAAAAATAGTAATCGGGTAGCAGGATATGATAGTTTGTGCCCGCTGAATAATACGAGTAACACCCCACTTCGAGGGAGTTACGAAGTATTACATATGTTGCACGGGGTGATCCTTTAGGCTAAAAAATTTAGGACCCCCCCCCCCCCCCCCCCCCATTTCCCCCACCTTGGTTTTAAAGTCAATCATTCTATTTTATTTTCCCAATTTTGTCTCTTATCTTTGCTTAGACTAATTCATATAACTCGAGTTCGACTTGGACCCACCATTGTGGACCTCGAGGAGTGCCTAACACCTTCTCCTCGAGGTAATTTGAGCCCTTACCGATCTTTGGTGACGCAAACTGGTTAATCAAGAGTTATGTGCAAATAGGTGCCCTAACGCACCTTAATCAATTAGGTGGTGACTCTCTCTTTTTACACCCTTCCTTAAAAGAGTTGTCACGTGTCGAAACCCGATTTCATGAGGAAAAGGGGCATGACATCATGGCGACTTTGCTGGGGATATATTTTAGGCTCTTACCATTGCGAACTTGGTCTATATTAATTAGTCTCTTCTGATAAGCGTGTCTTTATTATTTTGCTGTTAGTTGAATATCCCGCTCCCATTTTCCCTTTTATTGCTACATGCACACCCTCTTCCCTATTTCCCCTTTATGTGAGCTCATATGTAACGCTTCACTTAATTTGGTTATAATGTGTGTTTCCCTTTATTTCCTAATCATATTCATTTTCTCCAAACCTTTAAATTTGATATATCATGCCTCTCCCAACCCTTACCCCTTTATTTGCTTTATTACAATTCTTTCACATCACGCGAACTAATTTCTTCCATGTTTTTCTTTTTTTATGCCTTTACGCTTCATTTAATACTGAATTTACTTCTTTCATCATGCAAAATACTTGGCAACATTTTGTTTTATCTTTGCGTAAAGCATGCTCCACATCATATTCCGCTCGTGCGCACTTAATACCATAGCAGAACTTGATGAGTGTCCGCGCTCTTCCTGAATCACCCTTTTAAATTTAGAAAGGCGTATCTTTGGTAAAACTAGTCGATCAGCGGTGAAATCAACGGTTCCGTGCCTTTCCCTCTCAAGTTGTCCACTTGAGGGTACCGGTCTAGACTCTTCTAGAAACCCCCACTCTGATATTAACTGTGCATGCATCATGTCTAAACCTAGTATGGGTTAGAACTCTATCTGCGTGATAACTCTCTAAGGCAAACCTTGTCCAAAGCCCATCGGGATTTCCATAATCCAAACAGGGCCCAATTATGATACGTGCATTATATGGAGAAAATGTGCCGATATGCTAATCAGTAATGTGTAAATAGCTGAATCCGAAGGCGGAAAGGGCTAACGTTGGCTGTTTTGCATAAATGAGGCAAGAAGTCCCCAGGTTCTGCATTGTTCGAAGTATCCCACCTTTATTGCTATATTGTTGGGAAAATCTCTCGCCAAGCGAGAAATACCATGTGAAAAGAGTTATCGGGAATTTACCTTCTTTACTAGACATTCAGCCAAACATTGTACTGATTGAGGCCGCTACTATGTTCTTGGATGAGAAAAGGGCCGTTTTCCGTTTCGGTGACATAGAAATGACTCCCCTTCTAGAGGAAATAACAGGCTTTACTAGGCTTCACTGGGACAGCCCTGGTCTGTTGGTACCGAAAAATGGCACTTCTCGAGGTTTTCTGAAAATGATGGGTTGTAGAAGGAATGATGAGTTAGTCTGCCTGAAGAAGTCTTACATACCATTCCATTTCCTTTATGAGCGTTACGGTCACATCAAGTCCTACAACCTCTATCATGATGAGTTTTCAATCACTTATCTGGGTTGGACTCACCGCCGGGTTTTTGCGTTCATTGTCTGTTTTCTGGGGATACTAGTATTCCCAATACAAAGAGAAAGGATCCACACTCACTTAGCTATGGTTACTAAGACTCCAATGGAAGGAATCAAGGGACAGACTTACACTTTTGTCCCGATGATCATAGTGGAGATATACCGATCCTTGGACCGTTGCAAGAAAAGATATAGGCATTTTGATGGTTGCAATTTGTTGCTGCAAATATGGTTGTTAGAACACCTTCAAATGGGACAATACCATCAAGAATTTCCGCAGCGACCATGGAATGACCACATAGCTTTTCACCATTCGAAAAGAATGACTTTTATCCCGGACAGGTTTGCACAGCCGGGAAACGCTGTGGGCTGCTTACACTTCTTTAGAAATTTGACTGACGACAAGGTCCATTGGATGTTCGAGTGGTTCCCTAGTAGTGAATTCATCATCTGGTCAAGATATGTTCCTCATCTAGTGCTAATCGGATTAAGGGGTATCTATCCTTATGCTCCTATCAGAGTCATGAGGCAAGCTGGGAGGAAACAAGTCATACCACGAGTCTCCAAGATGGTTCATTACAAAGCAGACTTCCCGGGTAATGCCATTCTATTCAAGTGTGAGGCACAACACATGTGGAATATAAAGATCATTGTGGAAAAGGATACCATCGAGCCAGATCGGTATCATGCCGGCCATGTATATTTTTACCCATCATGGTTAGTCGGTGATATAGTGGGAGAGGTCAATCCAGGGGTTGATTTGAGAATTAGGGTCATAGACAATGCTGCCGAGGCGCAAGTCAACTACAAGAGGTTGCGTAAAAGGGTTTTCGAATCTGAGGCCAGACATTTGGAACATCACAAAGTGGATATGGAAGCAATAAATGAATGGAGAGGAATCGTTGCCAAATCACCAAAGACGTTGGAGTATATAGAACAGGGTTTGATGGAGCTTGAGGGGAAGATGAGTAAAAGGGTCTCGGATTGTCAAAATGCAGAAGACAATGAAGGAGGGCATCTAGCAAGGGCATATCTGTTGTTGGATGTGCGCGACCTAGTGAATCTGATTGATGGGGCCAAGAAGGCCAAGCATGGAGAAGGTCCCTCTGTGACCAAGTAGATTAGAATTGATATTTACTTGTTTTCTAGAGTCGTTTTAGAAATCAGTTTTAATAAGGCGAATGCCACTAGTAACTCTTTATAATTATTGTCATTTTAGTAGAGATTCGGTCTATTTATTATATTAATGAAATGTTGCAATCATCGACATTGAGTTTCTCCAAATATATATGTCGCTAGGCCTACCTCGGGAAAATGAGGTCTCCCAAATTAGGACGCGAACTTATAATTCCGCAATACGTGTTTAAATACTGCGAATATCCTTTCAAAACTCCCTACTGACTACAGACTCGTTTACGTTTTTTTCGTTGTTTTGATTGTTCCCATCCACTAAGGTTGGTTCGGGCATACTGGCATCATCGGTATATCATACCAGATCTATGTCCTCCACCTCCACCTCCTCCAAGTGATCCTAAGAACAAAGTAAAAGCTAAGATGGACGACATGAGTGGTATCAGGAAAGACAACACTACACATGCAGAGAATGTTGAGACTTCTGATGGTCGGAGTACTCCGGCACAGAATGATTTGGTTCTACGGTTGGAGCAGAAGATACTGGAGTTACAAGGGGAACTTGAGAAGGTCCGTAACTTGGCAAACCTTTCCCTCACCTTGAACGTCCCAGACATCAACCAACTAAATGCTCAAAACCCAGCACCTCCTCAAAACACACAAAACCAACACCCGTAAAATCCTCCAGCACCTCATCAATATGCCGCACCTCCCCAAAATCCCAATCCTCCACCAGTACCAACTCCTCAATAGCACCAACACCATCCAACCCAGTACCCACAAACTACCACCTACCATACTCCTCAAAACACACCACAACCTACCCCTGATCCGAAGAACTCAACCAATGATCACCACTACACCCAAATCCCTGGAGTCCATCAAAGTAATACCATATACGTAGAAACCTTACCTCACACTTCAAAACAAACCCCACCAGAATCCGCCGAGAAGGACCTGCTCATCAAGAATATGGTGGAGGAACTTAAGAAGCTCACAAGTCGAGTCCAAGGTGTCGAAGTGGGTAAAGGCATTGAGGATCTGAACTATGAAGATTTGTGTAATCAGTCGGACCTAGAAATGCCGGAGGGTTAAAAACCTCCCAAGTTCGAAATGTTCGATACATCTGAGGACATATTGCGGCAAGCTCGTAGGGGTTGGTAAAGACGAAAGAATCCGCATGAAGTTATTCATGAGAAGCCTCACAGGGGATGCCATATCTTGGTATATCAGCCAAAATCCAAAGAAGTGGATTAACTGGGTAAACATGGCGTCAAATTTTATGGATCAATTCAAATTCAATACAGAAAATGCACCAGATGTCTTCTATATCCAGAATCTCAAGAAGAAGCCAACAGAGACGTCTGCGAGTATGCTACCCGATGGAGATCAGAAGCTGCAAAAGTAAGGCCGACATTGGAAGAGGAGAAAATGAACAAATTCTTTGTCCGAGCCCAGGATCCGAAATATTATGAGAGGTTAATGGTTATTGAAAATTATAAATTCTCCGACAACATCAAATTGGAGAAAGAATAAAAGAAGGAACTAAAAGCGGGATGGTAACCAATAAGGCCCTGTAGTCAGGAGGCATAACCAAGAAGAAGAAAGTAGGGGTCGTGATGGTAGCCCAAGGTCCGAAATCTCCTCTCACATACTAAAAACCTCCACCCACATATCAGCCTTCACCTCCCAGATATCCACAACCTGCCACCACTTATCATACTTATAATACACAACCAGCATATTACCACTCACGGCCAGCCCACTAAAACTATCAAAAACCAAGACCAAATTTCGACCGCAGACCCCCCAGACAATACACCCCTATTGCTGAACCCATCGATCAGTTGTATGAAAGACCAAAAGCTTCCAGTTATGTCACTCCTATTCCCGCTGTTTCCATGGAAAATTTCTCCAATGGGTCAATCTATATAAGACATGTGCCTACCACTCCGGCATGAAGGGTCATACCATTGATGAATGTCTCACTCTGAAGGACAAGATCCAGACGTTAATTGATACCAAGGTTATACAAGCGAAAGAGGTTGCACCTAATGTCTGAAACAATTCCCTCCCGGATCACAGGGGTGAGGGGGTAAATGAGAGAGAAACTGATGAAGAATCGGACCTGAAAGGGTCAATTTGGCTTATTATAGAAGGGGATGATCCTAAGACACCTGCAGTCACTCTCACTCCTATTGTGGTGCAGATACAGCCACTAGTCGAAGTTGAAGTAGCCGCACCAACTCCATTCGAAGTCGAAGTAACAACACCTGTAGTTACGCTTGCTTTGTTTGAAGTAGAAGCGATCACACCATTCACTATGACGGTAGCACCCGCACCATCCTTTAATTCCAATGTCGTACCCTGGGACTACACCGCAGAAGCGAGAAGGAAGGGAAAAGGGAAAATGGATGAAGCTGGTGCAGCACAAGGGATGACAAGAACTGGTAGAGTTCACACCTGAGTACCTAGGGGGAACAAGTAAAGAAGCCGCTTCCAAACAACTTATCATTGAAACCGGCTCGAACGATTTTTGGAGAAAGGTGCAAGCGAGAGAGTACTCTGTAGTGGACCATCTAAACAAAACCTCTGCTCAGATATCTATTCTATCATTACTGCAGAATTATGAAGCACATAGGAACGCATTGATGAAGATATTGAACGAGGCTTACGTACCCAACAACATTACCACTGGAGAAATGGCTAACATGGTAGGACAAGTATTGGAAAGCCATATGATCACCTTCCATGAAGACGAATTGCCACCGGAAGGATTGAGCCATAACAGAGCATTGCATAGCATGGTACAGTGTGAAGACAAATTCATTGCCAGGGTTTTGATAGATGGAGGTTCAAGTCTCAAAATCTATCCATTGACGGCTTTGAAGCGATTTGGTAAAGGTTTGCATGAGATACGAGCAGGAACTATGAATGTAAAAGCGTTCGATGGATCTCAAAGAGCCACGATCGGAGAAACCAACCTTTGCTTACAAATGGGCCCAACTTGGTTTGATGTCGAATTCCAAGATCTCGACATACCCTCCTCATACAATTTACTATTAGGAAGAACTTGGATACACATCGTTGGGGCTATCGCATCTACTCTACACCAGGCTTTGAAGTTTGAATGGAACCATCAGGAGGTGATCGTTCACGGGTGTGAGCATGTAATTTTTCACCTACTAAATACTCCTACAAAATTAGATAAGTAAATTAACCTT
>ML432684.1:11923-38135 GCA_005239525.1 Nicotiana knightiana
TATATATATATCGCAGCGTAGCCGGATCGTGGGGATATAGAGGTAGCTGTTCACCGTTCGCAGCATCTCTGCTTTCCCTTCCTGTTGTATTTAGCTTTGATTCGGAGTTTTGTATCATAATACTTTATTTTGGCTTATTTCACTATATGTTCATGACATGTTGGATCCGGGTTTTGGGGATGGCAGTACAGTATATTAAAATTTTCCTATTATATTAAGAACTTTCTGTATATTGTTATGAATTTCTTGAAACTTAAATGGGATTTTCAAAAGGAAATGTGAACACGCGGTAGTCGGCTATCCTAGTTCCACGATAGGCACCATCACGGCCGGTTAGGATTTGGGGTCGTGACAGTTTGGTTTCAGAACCCTAGGTTACATAGGACTCGACGGTCATGGCAGGTTTAGTAGAGTCTTGCGGATCGGTACGGAGACGTCTGTACTTATCTTCGAGAGGCTGCGAAACCCTTAGGAAAATCTCACATTTTTAAAATTCTTGTCATGCGAATCCATTGTATTCAGCCAAGAGCGTAACCCTTGAATTCCTTCCATGTATTCGAACGCGCACGAGAGCGTTTGGTATCAGTTGTGCATCGACGACTTGTGACTTCCCTGGATGAGATGTGATTTTGGCATGTTGGTAATGGGCCAGTCTGGGGGACTTAAGGCCTTGATTCATTATGTGGCTTGATTGCTGAGATTTTTGTTGTGTGGGCACATGTCATTGGGGACTTGTATGTCCGTTCGTGTTTTTATTGATGAGAATTCGTGACTAGATGCCTATGTGGTGGGTGTGAATTCATGGTTAGATGTGTTCAGACTGTGAAATGTGTCGAAAGGGTTGGCTGGAAATGTGGTAAGATTTATTGAGTGTTTGAATTCTGTCTCGATTTGGTATATGGCCATGAGTTGTGAGTATGTTGGAAGACCTCTCATGTTGTGTAGTTGTGGAGTGAAGCGGATTTCTCTGTTGGGTTATGAGTCCCTGGTGATGTCTTTGAGTTGACCATTTGCCCCAGTAACGTTCATGTATTTGATTGACGGTGTATTCCAGCCGTATTAGCACTCCTTGTTATTGTATTCATTGATGGCATCCTGGTATATTCGCGTAGCTGGGAGTAGCATACTCAGTATTTGAGGATGGCATTATAAGGATTTAGGGAGGAAAGGCTCTATGCCAATTCTCCGAGTGTGAATTTAGGCTCGGTTCAGTAGCATTCTTGGGACATGTGGTGTCCAGTGAGGGTATCCATATGGTCAGTCATATGTGGGTAGAGCTTCTAGAAGCTCGAGATTTCTGTGACCACCGCTCCAGTATTAGTTCTGCCATTAGCTTCAGGTTTTTACCGCGTATTGTGGTGCCTCGAGGGTAGGCGTTGGTTGTGTTCAGATGCAAGAAGGTGTAGTGATTGCGTGATAGTTATGGTCTTCAGAGGTGTATGGAGAGATAGCAGTTGAGGCTAAGAGGGCAGGGGTATCTCTTGCGGGTTGTCCTAGGGTGTGTGGTCCCTATATAGTTCCGTAATAAATTCTCTTCTACCAGTAAAAGATATATGTTGTGATTTGAGTTTAGATTGCTTGTGGAAGTTGGCGTGACTATTGCGATGGTGGATGCGAGATTGGCAATTGATTTGAGTGTTAGATGGTTTGGGTCATATAAGCTTATGGGGGATTTAATTGAATCCCACCAATCATGGTGGCAGTGATAATTTGTGGGCATAGTCTTGTTTGTCTTGATCCTTGGCTTTGAGCCAAGTGGGGGAGTTCGTTATTTAAGTTAATTACATGATTACGTGTGGTATTGGTTTCAGTACGAGGTATATTGGTAAATCAGTTATGACCTGTAGGTATGGGATCTGGGAATGTCACGAGTAAGGGAAATTTCTTCGATATAAGTGGTAATGTACTCTATTGGGTAATTGGGTTCTATTGAATGATTTAGTGGAAATTGTAAAAGGTGTAGTGTGTGCAGTGTATGAATTTGCTTGTGGCTTAAAGTGAGTGGATTACTTTCCTAGTATGTCAGTGTACAAGCGGGTCAGGTCGATTATGTCTAATTGGTCAGTGTGATTGAGATTTACGTTAAAGGATGTCAAGACTTGTGGTATTCTACATATCGGTATCAGGAAGGTGAAGATAATGGCTTTAGATTCGCAGGAAGTCTCTTCATGGTAAATTTTTCTAATGTGGTGCATTTGGGGAGGATTGAGGGAGTATTTAGTCGCTTATGAGCCTTAGATGGTATGGTTTTGTGCTTGGGTCGTGTGTGCTAAGTCGGGGTTGCAATTTGTGGTATTAAGGCAGGAAGAAGTATCAATTTGAAGGTAAGTCAGAAGAAACTTGGGTAAATAGGGCAACTTGGTAGTAGGTCGGATCGGCATGGTGAGGGATACGATTAGTTCTTTGGGTGTTCATGACGAGTTTTTTGGGTGTTTCTTATCAATGCTCTTGGATTTTTGGTGGCCTGCATAGTTTGGCTGAGTTAGAAGAACTCAGTCCTTATGGGTTGGTGTTGTGCAAATGGGATCTCGGATATTCCCTGATGGTTTCTACCGCGGTTAAGGGTGCATATTTTCTTATGGCGTGTAGTGAATTTGTTTCTAAAGGGGATCCAATGGGAGTTCTTGTCTAGTTGGGTACGTAGTTTCTTGTGGCTCAGAAGGGACCACGGAGTTCCCGTATTTTTCCTAGGTCGGCATGGCGCATGCGGTATGTTGGGTGGAGTTGAGATTTGCATATGTGAGGTCACGGTTCGGTTCTAGAAGGAAGGTCATAAATTTTTAGGCAGCTTGGGCAATTTCAGATGACTAGGTAGATGATATCACTAATTGGTACGACGTGATGAGGGTATATATATTTTGGAAAGAGCAATGTGTTTGAGTTAAGGGTACTTCATTGGTATCGCGGCGCCCTATTGTTGGATCGACTGTTGATGTTCAAGGTTGCTTGGTGAATGGAAGAATTATAGGGGTATTCCCCATGGACTTGAGTATTTGGGATGTGTTATGTATTCGAGCGGTGGAGTTGTGATCAAATATGGTAATCCGTACATTCATGGACTTCGAGACTGAGAGTTCTCATAAACAGGATATTTGTGGAAGTGAAAGTGAAGATGCGAGCTGACCTAGTCAGATGTTAGTATGTACCATGACTCTGTCATTATGAAATTTTTGGTAAGTTGTCTACCTGTTGTGGGTGATCAGAGTTAATTTAGGGTCACTGGTAGGCTAATATGGGTGCGTGTTCTGCACCGAGTCAGAATTGTTGGCTTTGAGTTTCTATTGTTGATAAATGTACCATTCGATTGTGATTGAGCTTATTCATGTTCTAGAGTGATCTATGAGTTACCCTTCGGTGTTGCGAGGAGTGGTGATTATTGGTTATATGAACATATGGTGCGGTTTAATTGGGCTTTATAGCTAGATTTGAGTAAGGTAAGTAATTGGGTTTTGCGGGATTGAGGCGTGTTGGTTATATACCTTCTATTTCGGGTGGCATGGTATCATCCGGTTTTCCCCCTGTGTTTATGGCAATGCACTTTGAGTACTTGATGTCGAATTTCGAAGGGTTATTGATTTTTTTGGGCAAGGTGTCTTGAAATATTCCAAGTGGACCAGCAGTTTGATGAGATCGCACAGTGTAGAGGAGTTATGTAGGGGTATGACCTTTGGTATTGGAAACATGTGTTTTTGATTATTGCAGTGTGTGCCAGGTGGTTAGTATGATATGGTGATGGTAACTGTTAATGGCAGGATAGTCCTCTCGTGTGGATCTTTTATATAATTTGATTACATTGGGAAGTTGCTGTTAAGTGCCCAAGTTGCACAGGTTTTGGCTTTGAATTGTATCAATGTGTCGAATGGTTAGTATCATGTTATCATGGTAGTCATGATGGATGAGAAGAGGTCATTGGTCCTAGGGTGAATATTTTCAGAATTTTCTACAGCATAGTTGGAAGGAAAAATATCGGGAGTCGGCTTAGAAATCTGCTATAATTCCTATTTGGGAAGGGGGAGTTTCATGTCTGACTGATCGGACGAATGGTTGTTAGTTCTACGTGCTTCTTTCATCATCGACAGTATATGAAAGTGTTAGAGCGAGGCATTTCTTGTTAAGAGGTTATGTACCGGTACTGGGTTGTTCTGAGCAGTTATTGTGACTAAAAGTTATCGCTATGAGTGTTTGAGTCGCGCAGTGTATTATATGATTTCATCCGGGGTACGTATATGGCTTGATTCAGCATGTTCAGACTTGTTCAGTTTGATAGTGTTGGAGAACAACTCTTGGCACGTTCGAGGATGAACGTATGTTTAAGTGGGGGAGGATGTAACGACCCGGCCGGTCGTTTTGAGAATTTAGCCCCATTTCCCTCGTTTCTGCTTCATTTTATGTGGTTCAGCTTCATTTATGTGTGTTGGGTCAGTTGGTTCGGGTTCAGAGTGGTCATGGTGAGCATTGAGGCAGTTAGTCTCTCAAGGTAGCCTAATAGTTGAGAAAGTCAACTGAGAGTTGACTTACTGGTGAATGACCCCGGAATGCGGATTTTATGGATCGGATAACTTCGTTAAGTGATTTGGGACTTAGAAGTGTGTTCAGAATATTGTTGTGATGCCCGGTGTAGAATTAGGCTTGAATTGGCAAAAGTTAGCTTTTGGCGATTTCCGGTTGGCAGTGGAAAATAGGCTATCGGGGTCAGAATGGAATTCTGAAATTCGGAACAGGTTCGTAATGTCATTTTGGATATGCCTACAAAATTAAAGGTTAATCGGAGGTGTTTTGGTTGGTTTCGGCGTAGTTGGTGAATTTTAGGAGTTTCAAAGTTCTTAGGCTTGAATTTGATGAAAATTTGGTGTTTTCGTGTTGTTTTTGGTGTTTCGAGGGCTCGACTAAGTTGGAATAATGCTAGGGGTGTGTTGGTATGTTTGGTTGGGGCCCCGAAGAGCTCGAGATTGATTTCGGATGGTTGACGGGAAGTTTGAGTGATTTATGGAAATCTGCTGTGCTGATTTGCTGGTGTTTTCGCACCTGCGGAAGGGGGAGTCACAGGTGCGAGTTTTGCCCGTGTAGGGAATGGTCCGCAGGTGTGAGGGGTTTGTCGCAGCTGCGATTTCGCTAGTGCGGAAGGTGCATCGCACCTGCGAAGCCACTGGTGCGGAAAGGTGGTCGCAGGCGCGAGAATTGGCCAGTTAAGTGAGTCTCGCAGGTGCGCTCCCTGGGACCGCAGGTGCGGCCAATTGTCCGCAGGTGCGGAAATTACTGTGCAGAACAGTATAAAAAGGACCCCTCCGTGAAATTTATTAGTTTTCATCAATTTGCATACGGGAGGAGTCCATTGAAGGTTGTTTTGAGAGAGAATTTCAAAGTTCTTCAGCAAAGGTAAGTTCTTTGGTTGTTAATCTCGTTTCTATGCTATTTTGTTAAGATTAGGCTTGAAAATTTAAGTATTTGGGTAGGAAAAAGTTGGAAAAATGGGAGGAAAGAATTGGGATTTCTTTTGAGGTTTTGGAATGGCAATCGTGGTCCGATTTTGGTGATTTTGGTATGTATAGAATCGTGGGAGGACGAGTTTTCTAATGATGTAAAAATTATTGAATTCCGAGATGTGGGTTCGGGGCTCGGGTTTGGCCGAATTTCGAGATTCTTTTATAAATTGATAGTTTTCGATTGGGTTGTGTTCCTTGGTTATATATTGATGATGTTGAACTGGTTTTGGATAGATTCGGAGCAATCGGGAGCCAATTTGTGGGGCAAAGGCATAGCGGACTAGTGTCGCGGCCCGATAGAGGTAAGTAATGGTCTTAAATCTTGTCCTGAGGGTATGGAACCCCGGATTGCATTATTTTCTCACTGAATTTGGAATGGCACACATGTTGGATGACGAATATATGGCGCGTACTGATTTTTGCATTGGACTAGGTCCTCTCCGCGGAAACTAATGAGTTTCATATTTACTCAAAATCTTATGTTAAATCATGTTCTACAGATTTGTGAAATATTTGGGTTGTAACCCGTGTTTGGGGCCTCGTGCCGATCTGTTTAGACCCCTTTTGAGGGCGTTTTACTGTTGTTTTCCTCATTACTTGTTAATGATTTTACTCAGCATCATTGTGCATACTGTTTTATTTGAAACTCAGCCTGATTTACACTACATGAGCATTAAAATGATGTTTTCGGGTCGAGTACCCCGTTCTATTACTTCGCCCGAGGGGCTTTTCGAGTGGTTCCACCGAGTGTGGCCGAGGGCCAAGAGTGATGGTGAGGTGCTGAGTGATATTAGCGCTTGGGCTGAAGGAGCCCCTCCGGAGTCTGTACACACCCCCATTGAGCGCACCGAGTGCGAGTGATTGGGAGGCATGAGTGGTTGTGAGGTGCTGAGTGATTGTGAGGTGCTGACGGATTGTGAGGCATGCCCAAGAGGCTGATTATGAAACATGTTTTTGCCCGAGGGGCTACTTATGATTTTACTACATTCATTTGCATACCAAATCCTTGTTTTAAAGTTGTTAAAAATGTGCATTGTTTTAAGGACTTTTGTGAAGTTGATTTCTAAGGCATGACGATTTCGTATATCTATGTATACTATTGGAAAGTAAGTTTGTGTATACTGTGACTTGATGACATTGATTTTTATGTGATTCCTTGTTACTTAGACTTGATTTATTTCCATTACTACTGAGTTGGCATACTCACATTACTCCTTGCACCTCTGTGTGCAGATTCAGGAGCAGATATCGAGCGTTAGATTTTATATATATATCGCAACGGAGCCGGATCGTGGGGATATAGAGGTATTTGTTCAGCGTTCGCAGCATCTCTGTTTTCCCTTCTTGTTGTATTTAGCTTTGATTTGGAGTTTTGTATCATAATACTTTATTTTGACTTATTTCACTAAATGCTCATGACATGTTGGCTCCGGGTTTTGGGGATGGCAGTACTGTATATAAAATTTTCCTATTATATTAAGAACTTTCTGTATATTGTTATGAATTGCTTGAAACTTAAATGGGATTTTCAGAAGAAAATGTGAACACGCGGTAGTCGGCTAGCCTAGTTTCACGATAGGCGCCATCATGGCCGGTTAGGATTTGGGGTCGTGACAGTGTCTAACACCTTCTCCCGGGTTAACAAAATTCCTTACCTGGTCTTGTGGTTCGCAGACTTTTAACGAAGTCAAAATTTCCTCGATTTGGAATTTAAAATAAATGGTGGCTCGGAACACCGTAAATAATTTTGAGTGGCGACTCTTAAATAATTACATAATCCCAATTCGAATAATGTCACTTTAATTGGAAAAACTCATGTATCCCACTCTTTCGGGAAAAAGGAGGTGTGACAATCCTTTCAGGTGATACATTCGTAGTAAATGCTACAGTGCATAAACAAATCTGATCTGGCATTGAATACATTATCACGACCCAAAATCGCACCTCGAAGTCGTGATGGGGCCTAGCCAAACTTGAAAATTTGCAATCAACAAATTAAGTCCAATTTCTTTAATTAACATAGACATATAATATTTAAAGACGAAAATAGTCTCAAACAGTAACAATATCAGATCTAATAAAACATGGACTAAATGCGACCAATATAGTACAACCCCCAAGACTAGGTGGCTCAAGTACATGATCAAAACTACGGATAATGAGAACAAGTCTGTATACATCACAAGTTGTCTGAAATACAACTAGACAGGAAACATGTAAGGAACATGGACTTAGGAATTGCGAAGTAGATCCTTGAAGTGCAGGTCACCCTAAGTCTCCATGAGGTCTTCTAAGCTCAATCAAGAAGCTCTACTAGGACCCAATTGAGGATCTGCACAAAAAGATGTGAAGAAGCATAGTATAAGTACACCAAAATCAATACTATGTAAGGCCCTGCAAAATTACCTAATGATTTAAGACTTTACAGTGCACCTACGATAGGTGTGAATAATGTTTTTGAGCTCTAAAGGAGACCTATGGGATAGAACCCTTTTTTACTTGAAAATACATATGAAGAGTATTTTGGAACATATTAATGAGGTTCGTAAGTGGGAAGAAGTTACTTGGAACATGTTGGATATATTAAGTGGGAAAAGACGTCTAAATTCTTGCACTACACTTGACTTTGAATGGTTATAGCTCTCATAATATAAAGGCATTTTTCATGAATTTTTTCGCTAAAGTGCAGACCTTTGAGTCTAGTTTCTAAAGTATCAAGTCTCTCATCATTTGGACATTCCTACTAAACGTTATGATCAAATTACCAAAGTCAGACCACCCAGTATGATGTGGGCAGCGAAGTAAGGCTCGCTTCGCGAGACTGGGAATGCCCCAGCTTAAGGTCTTTTTAAGTCATTGCATGGCTCATTTTTCCCATTTCATTTGGACGAATTTTGGAGCTTTCCTCCACTCTCTCAAGACACCCAACTCCTCCCACCTTCAAAGTAAGCAATCACCATTATATTGGTGTAAATCCTATCATTACCACACTAGAAATAACTCATTCCACCATAAAATCCTTATATTTTCAAGAAATTTCTTCAAGAACTCAAAGGAGGGTTTTGAAAAATTTCTTCCAAAAGGTAATTCTACACCATTATACTTACATGCATGGATTTATTATGGTAATATGAGTATGAATTGAGTATTGAAACTCATGGGAAGGTGATTGGAAGCCATAGGTTCCCCATTTAAATACATAACCATTGTAGAGATTGAAAGGTGATTATTTGATGGAATTTTGTTAGTTGTGTGTGAATGGATGGTCATGCATGTGATGTTGGGAGTTATAAATTGTTTAAGAATGATGGTGGGATAAAATTTTAGTAAATGTGGTAGTTGGATGAACTAATTCTATGGTTGAGAGATATAGAGATTTATGCCTACTAGGTGTTTGATAAAGTGTCTAATGGCCTAAACGATGGAATTTGTTACTAATATTGTTCCCATTGAATGTTGTTATTGTGGATTTAAGTTTCTTAGTTGTCACGCTCCAAACCTGGGGAGGCATGGCTGGAACCCGGTGCCGCACTAGCCCGAGCGAACCACTCTGTAACTTTTTTTATTGTAACTATCATGGGCCAACATGGCCATAACTCATAATGTATAACTATAAGTGGGCAACACTCTATGAATAAACTATCGTTCTTAAAACATGAATACATATGGGCCGTCAAGACCTCTGACATACTGTACAGAATGAACCTCTACGTCTACAAAGCCTCTAAGATTATTTTACATCAAACAGGACAGGGCACCGGCTTACCCATACGTCTATAGAAAAATTCTGACACAATGACTCGTAGAATCGGCTGCACTCCGAATGAGGTGGAGTCTTACCGATCCTTCGCTGAATGCAAACCTCGTCTACTATGAGTTCTCGTCAATCTGATTATTTATACCTGCAGGCATGAATGCAGCGTCCCAAACAAAAGGACGTCAGTACGAATAATGTACTGAGTATGTAAGGCAATATGCTGAAAGCTGAAATAGAACTGATAATATTATAACTAAAAGTAACTGGAAGTCAAAGATAATCTTAAGATATGCTCACCTGCTGATACTAACTCAACTCTCTTAATATAGTAAGTAAAATAGATGTCCGGTCCTATATATATATATTTATAAAAACTGCTATGCCGTAGTAGGCTCGCTCATAGGTGCTCGGCCATACTAGGCTCTGTATCTCGACCAATTGGGCTCGCTCATATGCGTTCGGCCACAGTAGGCTCGGTAAATAACTTACCATCTGATCAGAGGTTGCCCAATAGGGGCCTGCCCATCGATTATAGCTCATGGTAATGAAAATACTATAATACTGTATATATATACTCTCTGCTCTCTTTACTAGAAGAAGAAAATACTCAATTGAATATGAAGTCCTGATAAAGAAAATATTGTAACTTGCGAGACTAGCAAAATATATGTAAATTTAGGAATATGAATTTTTCTTTATGCCTTGTTATCAAACTTGTGTAATGATGAGATCATGCCAAAAAAAGAAGAAAAGGCTTAGCCTTAACATACCTGGAGTAGGAAAAAATATGTATGATATGTCCATATGGATATATGAGTCATATAAGATGTCATTAACAGAATAAGATGTATACCCTTTAGCACATCCCAGGGGCCAAGTAACCAAGATAATGAAAGCATGCCTATATGAAAAATTCTCAAAGCGATGACTTTGTTACTTCAAAAATTCACTTAGTAATTTCTTTAGAAATAACAATTCACAAACTAATACATAATAACAGAGACACTTGCTAGTCCTTCACAAGGTTTATGGCACCTATGGCATCGGGACACTCCTCGGCCATCTCCTTTCCACCTTTTCAGTTTCCTCTAATTGTTAATAACCTTCACATGTATCTTGTTTCCAATTTCCAAAGAGCTAATGAAGGACGAAACTTCCATTTATAATCTAAAATATGGTCAAAGAAGTGTGTTGCCACAGCCGTGAACTCTTTCTATAACTTAGAAATTTATGATTTTCAACCATGTGAGCCATTACAAAGTTTCAAGACTCTAGTTGTAATTTGCAAACATGTATGCTGCTTGCTAGGTTTGATGTTGAATTCTATCATCACTGAACCTGTTTATTCAAACACCTTTTCGGTTCAAAATTTGATGTTTCATTATGGTGTTTGAAACTTTAACATCACTATACATATGAAAAATATGTAAGAAGACGAACAAAAACAAAAGAGGGGCACCTTACTCTAGATAGCCACCTATTAATAAATATCTAAGAGTCATATCTCTTAGGAAGTGGCTTGCTGCCATGTGGGGGTGGGGTAGGGGTTTTTAAATCTTTATCCACTAATTTATTAATTAGGTAATGTCTCGTTACCCGATAATTAACCAATTACCCACATAATTAAAAATTATCTCAAATTATCTTAAAATACTACTCATTTTTAATACACTTTATACGTCATACTATCACGGTCATATGGTACCTTGTAAAATAATTTCACACACTATTATTTCATTAAAACATCCATGTAAAAATACATACATTTTCTCAACTTCTAATTTTCCTAATCTCATATAAAGAGTATAAATTTTCGTCGCTTAATTCTTAAAATGGTAAAAAGATAACCTTCTTTTCTTGTGAGAAAAATAATTTCTATACTATAAAGAAAATCTCATAAACTTTCTTATATTACGTGTATAATTTAAAACATATTCGAAAGTATTAATAATTATATAAAATCATATTTTTTAAACTATTTTTTTCCTTTACAAAAATGTTTCACAATTTCTATACTATAAAGAAAATCTCATAAACTTTCTTATATTACGTGTATAATTTAAAACATATTCGAAGTATTAATAATTATATAAAAACATATTTTTTAAACTATTTTTTTCCTTTACAAAAATGTTTCACTCAAAATACCATATATATATATATATATATATAACGGTATCAAGGTTGTTAAAATCATGGGATGTAACATTAGTATAGTGGATCGTTGAAGTACCATTAAGGGGCGAATTTGAGGTATGTTGGCTAAACCCTTCTCTTAAAAAATTGAACCCCACAATATCCATGTAAGCCCCGAGTTGTGTCACGACCCAAAAGTATAACCTGTCTGATGGTGCCTATCGATAGGCCAGCCGATTTTCAAAATACTCCAATATTTCACATAAAAATAAACCAAAAGCTTTAATATGACAAAATTTCCATAAAGACAGGAGTTAAACTCAAAATACAATGCGGAAAGAGAGCCCCAAACATCGGGGCGTCACCAAGTCATGAGCATCTAAACAACTAGTCTAAGAAACAGTGTCTACAAGAGTCAATACAGAAAAGAAAGATAGCATAGAAGGAGAGACAACGACTGTGAACGCCAGCAGCTACCTCGTAAATCTCCGACACTCGACCATGCACGAGATCAACGACCTCCGTGACCGGATACACCTGGATCTGCACATGAAGTGCAGGGTGTAGTGTGAGTACAACCAACTCAGTAAGTAATAGAAATAAATAAGGAACTGAGAAGCAGTGACGAGATACACAAATACAGTTCATTTTAGTAATTTCAACAATGAAAGTAGACATGAGTCAATTCCGGCAATATAAGTCAAATCAGTTGCATATTTACTAAGTTCAGGTAAACCAGATACAATATTTTCCAAAAGTTCAGAACAGTAACATAAATCAGCTAAGTGCAGCAACAAAGGAATACAAATGCAACCTCTCAGGGTAACAATCCCTCAAGCTCTCAATAACTCAATACTCGGCTCTCAGCCCTCAATACACACTCAATAGGTCCTGCGCTCACTAGGGGTGTACAGACTCCGGAGGGGCTCCTTCAGCCCAAGCATTATATCGATGCGACCGATCCAATCATATAAGTATCCATAAGGCTTGTTGCAGCGTGCAACTCGATCCACAATCCATAAACAGACATGAGGCTCGTTGCGGCATGAAACTCGATCCATATACACTCACACAGCTCACAGCTCGGCACTCAGGTCCTATCTCAGTCATTAACCTCTCGAGCCTCTCGGGCTCATAGAAATCATACAATTCAGCCCAAACAGAGATGATAACAAGTATTAACAAGAAAACAAGAGGGAACAGAGATATGACACACAAGTAAGACTGGGGCTGAGTAAAAGACAGCAATTAGCAGCCAATTCAACAAGTACATGACCGCCATGGGTCCTACAGTGATATCATATGGCGTAAGCATGGTTTCTAACATGAATGACAGTCAATTTTTCTAGAAGGCAGAGGGAACATGTAATCAATAATAGGTTATTCAACTTTACAGTCTCACAGGATAGACCAAGTCACGATCCCCCACGGTGCATGCCCACACGCCCGTCACCTCCAAATAATCACATCATACCAAATTCTGGGGTTTCATACCCTCAGGACTAGATTTAAGACAGTTACTTACCTCAAACTACGCAAAATCCTACTCCAAAATGCCTTTGCCCCTTGAATCAGTCTCTAAATGCCCCGAATCTAGCTACAAACAGTACAAGATAATAAATATAGGCTAAAGGAATCAGTTCCATAAGAAAAACATGAAATTCTAAAACAAAACACCAAATAGGCTCAACTCGGGGCCCCGGGCCCACGTTTCAAAAACCGACAAAAGCACAAAACCCAAAAGAATTACTCAAATCCGACATCAAATCACCTTTCAAACTCAAAATTTTAGTTGAAGAACTTCTTCCTATTTTTCCCCAATTTTTCAACCCCAAATCTGAAATGAAAGATGTAATAATGATAGATTACTGGGATATAAACAATGGAGTGTAGAATCATTACTCAATCAATGTCTCTAAAAAACCTTCAAAATCTCGTCCAAATCTGAGTTCCCAAAGTCAAGTTTTGATAAAAATGGTTAACCCTCGTTTTTGAAATTTTTATATTCTACCCAGGTAATCACACTACGCGATCGTGGAAAATCTCATGCGATCGCGTAGAACAAAATTCCAACCGTTTACAAAAGATGCTACGCAAACATGTCATCTCACACGCAATCGCTAACCAGTGGCTGCTCACACCCAAGCGATCGCATCCGTCCACACGCGATCGCGAAGAACAACACTTTAACTCCACTTCTGCTTCACTTCCTCTTTGCGAAAACGGCCTAGCCCACATGTTCGTGATGCACATCCTGACCAACTTACGCGATCAAATAAGATAAAACCAGCAACTGAAACACCAGCAAATTCTTCAATCTTTCAAGTTCAAAAACTAGTCCGTTAACCACCCGGAATCCATCCGAGGCCCCAGGACCTCATCCAAACATACCAACAAGTCTTATGCCCCAATACGAACTTAGTTGAACCCTCGAATCATCCTAAACAACACCGAAAACACGGATTACCCCCGAATTCAAGCCTAGTGAACTTCTAAACTTTAAAATTCCACAAACGATGGAGAAACCTATCAAACTATGTCCGATTGACCTCAAATTTTTCACAGAAGTCATAAATGACACCAATAACCTACTCCAATTCCCGAAAATCAAATCCGACCCCGATATCTTCCACTGCCGGTCAAATTTGCCAAAATTTCAATCTTCACCAATTCAAGCATAATTCTACTATGGACCTCCAAATCACATTTCGGACGCGCTCCTAAGTCCAAAATCATCTAACGAAGCTAACATGACCATCAAAATTCAAATCCGATGTCGTTTACACATAAGTCGACATCCAGTCGACTTTTCTAACTTAAGCTTCCAATTAAGAGACAAAGTGTCTCAATTCACTCTGACATCACTCCGGACCCGAACCAACTAATCTGGTAAGTCATATAGCACCTGTAGAACACAATAGTCGCAGAAAATAGGGAAACAAAGCTACAACACAAAGGTTGATAGGATTGAACTCAAAGGGAAAAGGAAATAGGCTAATCTAGAGACAGCCGGTCGGATCGTCAGAAGTTGCTCATTGTGAAATGATTACCCGGATAAGCTGGTGTCAAAGGACATCCATGATCAATATGTAATTCAAATTCTCTTGTTATGTTGTACTACTATTTGAAAATGTGTTCAAAGTATGGATTGCATATCTAAATGCCTTGACTAAAATTTGTGTTTCAAATGAAATCTAATGAAAGATTGTGTAAGAAATCGTAATGTGCCTATGACTCTTATTTGCTCACATGTGTGCTTAAATGTCTTGAATAGAAATGACTTTTTCTTGGAAAGTCCATGATGATGGTTGAAATTAAAAAGGGTGTGCATGAAATACGAATCACGTAATGCAAAATGTGAAATATGAAATGTGAAACATGAAACACAGCCAATGTTCGGAGAGAAATAATACAATGAAGACCATTAATGCCAATGAAATTAAGAGATGCACAAGAGATATGAAATGAGATGATTGATAGAAAAGGGTGATGGCTCACATGAGACGGCCTAGCCGATCGGGTCGTGATCGAACGACATGTCGCACACATGGTGGTGACTGTGTTAGAAATTGTAATTGAAATTGTGATTTGGTTGGTGTCTCATATGAGATGGCCTAGACGATCAGGTCATAATCGGATGCCAGCTGCACACATAGTGGTAACTGTGTTGGAAATCGTAGTCGAAATTGTGAACAGTGGTATATCGGTACCAAATATGTCCCCACTTAAAATTTAGAAATTTAATAGAAAACTTATCTTATCTCTAATTTGATATTTGGTAATTGTTTGAGGATTTTACTGATACTATGACTGTCCTTACTTGCACTACCGCTTGTTCCTTTAAGAAAGTGTTTGGTCATATATAGTAGTACTATTTGAAAGTACTAACGTCCCTTTTGCCAGGGGCGCTGCATCTTTAATGGATGCAGGTGGTTCCACAGCAGGCGACACTGATCAGTGATAGAACTACACTATTTTCCTAGGTGACTTGGTGAGCCCCACTTCACTCGGGGTCATGTATCTTTTTTCATTACATCACCATGTTTTGAGGTATAGTCAGATCCTTGTTGTCGGCACTATTATTGTACTCTTTTGTAACTAATAGAGGCTCCATAGACATAGTGTGGGATGGTATGTTGGTGTGGGGAAAAAGTTAAACTAGTAATTTTGTAATTGTATCACACGTTCCACATCAAACTATGAAAGAGTATATATTTCGAAACTTATAAATGATGTAACTGCTGATAATGAATTGGTGTTGTTGTTTACTTGATTCTCCCCGCCTCTTAAATTAATGAATTGGATTTTAATTTTATTCTTAAGTAATTTCGGGTAGAAGGTATTGTACATGCTTGCTCGGCCGGTTTATCTCGGTTGAGCGTCTATCGCGCTCCCCGAATTTGGGGGGTTGTAGCGCCCCCTTTTTCCTCGCGGAGATCGAGTTTATGACATTGGTTGGGACAACTCGTTCCTTTTGGGAAATGGGTTTGCATATTTTGAAGAGTCGCCACCTAATGATTTTAATAGTGCGTTAGGGCACCTAAGGGGTTCAATTACGACTACGTTACTAACCAGAGATTTGGGTAAGGGCTTGACATTATCCTAAGGGGAAGGTGTTAGGCACCCCTCAGGATCCACAAGTGTGGTTCCCGGCCAAATGGTTTTGTGAATTTGTACAATTAGCAAATAACAAGTAAAGGCTCAAATAAGAGGGGATTTAAGTCTTAAGCATGCAGATGTTAAAAAAAAGTAAAGAAGATTAGCTTTCGAAAAGGATTACGAGCTAAGCATATAAAAGGTGTCCTAGGTTTATAATAATATGGATCACATCAATGCAATACCCGGTAATCACTCCTCGAAGAGGGGCTACACATGGCATTAGCGCACTGGTCATCATATCCATATTCTACCCTTCCCACCCCGTAAGATTATTAAAAATGAGTGTTGGTCTCGACCTCTATTGCATGTTGTTACCCGTCCCTTCCTATCAATCCCGGAGGAAATTAGGACTCCTATCCTAAATGGAGGTGCTAGGCAGACCCTCAGATTTTAAAGGTAAAATTCTAGGGCGACAGATAACAAAACAAGTAAGACTGCAGGTAAAGGAAAGCATAGAAAGCAGATAAAGGCTCAAGTATTCCTCCACACACAACATACATAAGCAGCATGTCTCATACACAACTAAGGTCCATATTAATTCAGAATCCTAAATCATGGTATCGAGGTGATAACACAAACACAGATTTATTGCATAACTCAGAGAGGAAGTCTTAATCAGGCTTGCCTACTGGTTTAAGCATGCTAACAGTTAAACATGATCACAAAGACAGTTCTGATTTTATTTTTAAGTTAATTACCTAAGGCTTGCCTAGGTGTAGGATAAAATACAGCAGTTATTCACAGATTTGTTAATGAATCTAGGTTGTTTATAGCTAATAACATGCAATTCTAGGTGTTGAAGATGTACAAGGACTAATTACCAGTTGTTTGGAACAGAAAATTGTCTTAGATATCTATATTTAGACTAAGTGTAGTTAAGTAGATACGGTCCTATAGCATGATATCTAATGCAGTATGATGCATAATAACTCAAACAGGATTTCTAAATGCACATAGAATCATAACATTATGCACAGTTTCAGGAATAGCATAGGTGACAGATATTAATCATTGCTTACATAAAACAGGATCTCTACGTGTATAGCATGATGAGACATGATTGTAGTTTATTTATCCTAGGACAGAATCACGCAATAGCAACTTATTTTATTGTAATTATTTATCATATAGGCAGGATTTCTAAGCGTAGATGAGATGTTGAATACACATAGATCCTAAGTAGCATGATATCTAATGCATGGCATGTTGTACCTAAACATGGTTACTATTTCACATGGAGAAAATAAACCTAGAAACATGGTATCTACCCTTAATTATACTACAACATGCATATCACCCATCCATTTTTCACTATCCGGCCCCAGAGTTGTTTGCAGATAATTATTACAGACCATTGAATATGAATTACACAACTGAAATAGAAGAAAAATAAGAAGTTAACTATAGGGAGCCTACAGAATAGACTCAAGTCTCCAGGTCCTCAATACCAGGTAATGTTTCATAACCTTCTCATAATCCGAGTGTGTCAGAGTTCCCTAAGGACCTCAAGGGCTCCCGGCAGTGCTCACACCCAGATTTCATATCCAAACTAGAGTAAGTGCAGTGTGGAATGGCCAGCCGCTGTATGTCAAAGTTCAGAGGGAGCTCAAGGGTCCCAAGGCAATGCTCACACATAAGGGGGCAGAACCTAGACTTCTAAGAATATATGTGAGAGTGCTTTTTATTTTTTAAAAAGTTTAAGTAAGAAAACAGTTTTGAAAAAGGGTAAGTAAGAAAACAGTTTTGAAGAGGGAAACTTGATTGGAATAGAAGTTCAACATCACACAAAGGACCAGGGACAGTCCAACAATCACAAGCAGGGGTAATGGGATTTGAGGGACAAATACAGAGCATGTGAGGGCAAACATGTAGCAGGAATAAACACATATAGGCATGCAATCAGAAGCTCCTAAGGGCTCAGAGGATCAGGGATACAGTAAAGTACTGGATTAGATTAACATATCAACACCAAGAAACTAAGACTATGATCATTAATGTACCAATCATAGGCATAGGGATTCGCATAAGAAACAGGTGTTAAGTATACAGAAACATGTTGGTCATTGACAAGTAAAGCCTAACTTAACATGCAGAAGAGTTCAGGATCCTAGTTACATGTTGAACAACAGAATAATAAGTAAAGCAAATTAGAAACACAGTGAATTGCAAGGCAACAGAAACATGTTGGTTTGAGAACTGAAATCTGAATTAGAACATACCAGTGAAGTGAAGAAAGCAGTAACACAAACAGGAAGTAGGAGATGCACAATAGTTAGCCTTGGCTTGCAGCCGGCTAACTTAGAATAGTAGTAATTAGCACAGAAGAGAGAGAGAGCAGAGAGTTCTTAAATTGTGAAAGAGAGTGAGTGGACAGATCAGTTCGTGTCTATGTGTGCCATGGAACGAATAGAGTATATATAGTTTTTGAAAATAGGCAAAAATAAGGTAAAGTCCATAGTCAAGCAGTAAAATAAGGAATTAGAATCAATCAACACAAAATCAGTTTAAATTCTTCCCTTAATTAAGGGGTTAAATTCCAAACGGTACTAAACATGTTATCAATAAGGTAATTTCAGCATAGTAAAAGTAGGAGACATGTGATCAATAAGGAAAGACACCATATGAGGCACATAAGGAAATAAATTTCAGCATGGTAAAGGTATAAGGCATGTAATAGAGGCTAAGTTCAGAATATTCCAATCAATGAAGGCACAAGTAAATTAATTTAATAGAATTATTCATAGAAATAAGGCAAGAGATAATTTAGATTCTGAAAATCAGTAAGGAAACCCTCGAATGAGGTTCTAATTACAGGAAATCCGCATCAATTAGGGAGAATATCACATATTTAAGGGAATACTCAGAATCCATAGAGAATAGTACTAATCGCAGATTCAAGTGGCAAATAGAATTGACTTAAGCAGAATAAACACACATTAGGAAAAATTAGAAACATTAATCACAAAATTAGGGATTCACATCAGAACATAACAAATAATTAAAGGACCTAGCAGAACAAACATGTTTTAGGCAGAAGTGACGAAGGGTCAAAAATCCTAACAGCAAACATAGAGCAAAAATCACAAAATCACGCAGTGTACATGAAAGCAAAGTAGTCATACTAGAACAAGTAAAACATTATCGCAAAATAAACTCAGAATCACGGATTGAAACCAAAAATTTGGGGTTTTTTATCAAAATAAATCAAACAAAAGGGGAAAAGTTTAAATCATGTTTAAGCACGAAGAGAATCATAAGATAATGCTAAGAAATCGGAAAGAAAACTGTTTTTAAAAAAGTTTTAAAAACCCTAGTTCGAAAAAATGAAGAATCGTTTAGGAAACTAAAAAATCCTTAAAGAAAACATAGAAAGAACTCATAATATGTATAGATTTGTTACAGATCTAAAAGAATCGGAAGGTTTAGAAGTTAGGGTTTCAAAGCAAGAACCCAGAGGGGAGAATAAAACTCAAAAGTCACCGGTTTTAACCGAAAAATGGTAAGATCTTACTCGGACGGTCATGGATGGCCGGAAAAAATGGCATGAGATCATAGGAGGCGAGTGAACCGCCTCTGGTTCACTTGAGGTCTTCAAAGGCAGTGACACATGTTAAGGATGGAGCCATGAGGTTGTGGGTGGTGAAACCACCATGTTTTTCCGGCAAGGCGACGGTCGGAGAAGAGGAAGATAGGCTCAACAGGTGGAGCGTTTAGAGAGAGATCAGAGAGATCAGAGAGATGAGTCGGCGGAGTGAGGGAGTGAAAATGAGAGAGGGGGAAGGTAGTCTTTAGGTTTAATTATGGAAGGGATTATCCGGACTATTGATCAGATTTGATCAATGGTCGAGATTGCATCAGAGTTGGGCCGGGTAGTATAGGAATTGGGCTTGGGTCTATTGGGTTATTTCAATTGTGTTAGGGATTAGGCCAATTTTAGGCTTAAATAATGGTGGCTAATTGTTAAATACCCACCTAAATTAGCTAAAACAATTTATAAAAATAGCTGATAATTATGAAAATGAAATTGTTTAGAAGATAAAGTAAAATGATTAATTAGTATTTAAAATATAAAATGACTAATTATTGGATAAAAAATAGTATAAAACATGTGATTAGGCTATAATTGCAAAGTTATTGCAATTGTAGCCAAAGAGTGTCAATTTGGCTAATTGTGAAATAATTTGGTCTTAATAGGACAAAAAATAAATACATTAAATCAAGAAAGGTTTTTGAAATCATTTGTAATGCGATTTTGTAATTAATTATTGGAAATAAAATGATGGATAAATTAAACATAAATTAGTAAAAATATAGAAAAATACCAATTGCTATGAAAGCATGATTTTGAAGGTATATATCCAAATTAAAAATATTTTGAGGAAAAATCGAGTATCAACGGGCGTGACAACCTAGTAAGCATTAACTCTAACCTCGAAGAAGTAGTGGTGAGGCTAGATGCTTTCGAATACTTATAGCACAAGTATAGTAACAGAACTAAGAACTGAAACAATAGATAATATCATGAATAACACGAGTCACATATACCAATAGTTGAAGTATGACGCATGCTCTTCCATTGCAGAAATAATCATAACGCTGCTCAAATACAATATTAGAAGAAAGCATGCTAAAATAACAGAGTCGAGACTCCCATCTAGCATATAAAGATGTCAAATAACAATTAAAAGTTAAATGAGTACTTCTAAGTAAGTCAATAATATGAATGCACGCTCAAACCGGTACAAGACCCATGTACCCTAATACACAGTCCATGTATCAACATAACCCGATACAAAATCTATGTATCGAACCGGCACAAAATCCATGTACCTACCACGCTCACAAGGCTCAAAGTAACATGGGTTATCACCTGGCTCAAGAGGGATAGATCCAAATGCAAGCACAAAGAGGAGTATAATAGGATCACCGATAATCAATATCCGATCATCCTGTCCTATGTGCCATAACTATATCTCATCCGCACGCTTTACCTTTCATGGTAAAATCCACAGTCCAAATCAAGTTTCCTTATTCAAATGCATGCATATGCTCAAGAATTTCAGATAAAGGTGCATAAGGACTTAATAAAAATCGTACGGATATGTGCTCATGGAATCTCTAAGTGACTACGGACAGTTTAAGCAAGTTATACCAAGGATAAGTTCCCATGATTTTGTAGTTAATCATAAACTTAGGCATGATTTCTAACATGAATACGAGAGCAAAATAGTCACATAAGTCAATTAAATCATGGTTCAAATGAGCACATAGTCAAAACAAGGCATTAAAATATTCTATCTTTACCCGGTCATGATATAAACTTGGTAAATGCACATAGACTCGCCATCATGTATATATACCACCCCCAGTACCTTAAACACATAGCAAACAAGTCAAATCCTAGGGGTTTCTCTCTTAACAAGCTTATACAAGAGACTTACCTCCATCCGGTAGCCTTAAAATCACCAAAAATTGCCAAATCCTCATAAATCCGACTCCAAAAGGATCGAATCTCGTCAAATACAACCCAATAACGTCAAATAAAGCTATAGAAATTGAACCCACATGATAACGATGGAATCTTTAATCAAATGTACAAAGTCAACCAAAAAGTCAACTTGGGCCCGTCTCCCAACAAATCTCACAAATCTCGAACACCCATTTTTCCCCATATAAAAATTTCATCCAAATTCGACTTCAAATCGGCTCCCAAATACCAAAATTTTCACTCTCCATGAATCATAGTCAAAAACACCAATTTTTTCTTTCAAATCACATATTCTAGGCGTAACAATCTATGGGGAAACAAGATTTAACATCAAACTCAACTAGAGTTTATTTACCCTCCAAAGTGTGGTGAAAAACGATCGCCTCTAGCAGAGCTTCCAATTTCCAAATAATGAAAAACGATGTAAAACCTCAAAATATAAGTCTGCCTGGTGATTCTTGCATCTGCGGACAAGAACATTGCCTCTACGACCTCGCTTATGGGAGCCCATGCTCGCATTTGCGAAAACCACTTACAAGCCTACTTTCACACTTGTGACCCCTACATCTGCATCTTCCATCTCGCATGTGCAATGAGAAAGTCTGTATATGCGCTACGCCTCAGCATGCCCAACCTTGTAGGCGCGCACAATAGCTCGGCAGGTGCGACATTGCACCTACGACCACTCTATGCAGAAGTGACCCCCTCACAGGACCTGCCAGCCTCGCCGAAGAAACCGCGCAGTCGCACGTGCGCCTTCGCACCTGCGATCAAACCCCCACAGGTCTGATTCGGCAGCACCTGAATTGACAACCATTTTCCAAATAGTCTGAAACAATCTGAAACACACCCGAGCCCCTGGGACCCCGTCCAACCATGCCAACAAGTCCTAATATATCACCCAAATCTATCCAAAGGCTCAAAACACTGTAATTAACATCAAAACTAAGAATCATGCATCAAGATCAATCTCTTAGGTTCATAATCTTCTTACTTCAAACCAAGCGTCCCATTCAAGCCTAACTAATCCGGAATGAACCCAAACTTTACACATAAGTTGCAAACGATAAATGGGCCTATACCAATTTCTGAGGAAACCTTAAAATCAACTCCCCGTCAAACTTATGAACTTTTTAAACCTTCAAATTTTCAACTTTTGACAGTTAGCTAAATAAACCTAGGAACCTTGAAATCCAAATCCGAACATGACCCTAAGTCCAAAATCACTAGACAAACCTATTGGAACCATCAAAACACCATCCAGAGGTCGATTTCACAAAGTTAAGACTTGGTCAACTCTTATAATTTAAACTTCCAAAATGACACTAAGTGTTCTAAATCACTTTCGAACCTTCCCGAAACGAAATCAACCATCCGCGCTAGTCAAAAAATAACAAACACACATACGGGAAGCATCAAATCGGGAAATGGGGGTCAAATACATAAAATAATTAGCGGTGGTCGTCACATTTTTCCCCTCTAAAACAAACATTTGTCCTCAAACGGGTTTAGAAATATACCTGGAATACCGAAAACATGAGGATATTTGATCTGCATATTATGCTTAGTCTCCCAAGTAACCTCTACGACCGGTTGAACCCTCTACTAAACCTTCATCAATGCAATATCCTTCGACCTCAACTTCCGAACATGTCTATCCAAAATGGGTTGGTTCCTCCTCATAAGCTAAGTTCTCATATAACTGCATCAAACTAAAATCTATCACATGTGACTGATCCTCATGATACTTCTGAAGCATGGAAACATGAAATATCATATGCACTCCTGACAAGCTTGGTGAAAAAGCAAGACTTAAGCCACCTCACCCACTCTCTCCAAAATCTCAAATGGTGTACCGAGGGATCAACTTGCTCTTCTTCCCAAACCTCGCCACGCCCTCCATAGGCGAAACTCTAAGAATAACCCTCTCACCCTCCATGAAAATGACATTATGAACCTTTCTGTCGGCATACCGCTTTTTCCTGGACTGCATTGTACGTAGTCTCTCCTGAATCAACTTCACCTTCTCCAAAGCATCACAAACCAGACCAGTGCCCAACAACATAGCCTCCTCAGGCTCAAACCAAACAACTGGAGAACGACATCGCCTTCTCATATAAGGCCTCATATGGAGCCATCTGGATACTAGACTGGTAGTTGTTGTTGTAGGAAAACTTTGCTAATGAAAGAAACGGGTCCCACTGGCCTCTAAAAGCAATTTTTCAAGCTCTAAACATATCCTCCAAGATCTGAATGGTCCGCTCGGACTGCCTGTCCGTCTGAGGATGAAATGGTGTACTCAACTCAACCTGCATGTCCAACTCATGTTGTACAACTCTCCAAAAATATGATGTAAACTGAGTCTGTGATTTGAGATTACAGACACATGCACACCATGCAGACGGACAATACCTCTAAGATAAATCCGAGTCAAATGCTCAAAAGTGTAAAAACTCATGATTGAAATGAAATGTGTAGACTTGGCCAATCTATCCACAATGACCCACACAACATCAAATATCCTCAAGGTAGGTGGTAACCTGTCACGACCCCAGTTCGCCCTGCATGAACATGTCGTGATGGCACCTAGTCCCTATAACTAGGCAAGCCTAACAATGCGGAAAAACAACATAACTTGCGGAATAATTAATTAAAACTAAAAACCTAAAAAAAGACTATATATAAATGCCGCGCATATACAACCCAATAATTCGGAAGTCTACAATATCACTCCAAAACCCGGAAACTCACGGGAAACACAGGCTAACAGAAATGTAATACACTGCTCTAACTCCAGAATGTCTAAACAACTATAAGGAAGGAAAAGCTTTCCACTAAAGCTGGAATAAGATAGAGACTCCTGGTCTGCGGACGTGGCAGATGTACCTCAAAGTCTCTGCTAGATCTCTCCACCTCGGGAATAGTGCATCTGGGTGGAGGTACCTGGATTTGCACATGAAAAACATGCGCAGAAGGGGCATGAGTACACCACAGCGGTACTAGTAAGTGCCAAGCCTAACCTCGGTCGGGTAGTGACGAGGAAGGTCAGGGCCCTACTGAGGTTAAGCAATATAATAGAAATTTACAGTATGAAAACGTGCAGTAATAATGAGTACAGTAGTGAAATAAGACAGGTTAAAAAAGGAAATAACAAAAAAAACACAACGAACGGAGTAAACACAGAATATGTACAGCTCAATAACAATGGTAACAATGAGGACCTCCCACGATACCGTCATGTAGTCCTTTTCTCGACTGTCCAGTGGATCTCCCGGGATACCGTCCCGTAGTCCATCATATGTGTATATCTGAAGGATCTCCCGGGATATCGTCCCGTAGTCCAGCTATCAATGTGCAGGGGGATCTATCGGGAATCTAACCCGCAGTCCCAAAGTAAACAAACAAGGGGGGGAGCTACCTGAATTCCACATCTGTAGCCCCAACGTAAATACGTAGCCACAATAAGAAGATATTCAGAAATAAAGTGCAAAAATACAAGGCAACAAGTAGTTCTAGCCTAACATGCTTCACGTAGTACAATCAAAGCAACTTAAGCAAATAGGCAATTTGGGTCAACTAGGCAAGCTTTTCTAAGCTAACATAGACTGTAATTGCAAGTAGAATAAGGCAGGTAAAAAAGAAACTCAATCTAAATATTTAAAGTAAAATCGTATTTTTCAACAATTGTCACAAGTACGCGCTTGTCACCTCACGTACAAGGCATTCAATTACCAAATATCACATCCTAAGGGGAAAGGTCCCCCACACAAGGTTAGACAAGCCACTTACCTCGAACCGGCTCAAAATCAACTCGAAACCACACTTTTGCCACGAGTATCCGANTCTAAGGCGCAAAATTAGGTAAAATGACCAAAACACCCCTCAGGCCATGTCTCGGAATCGGGTAAAAGTTATATTTTCTAGACACCCATTCACTCACGAACTCACTCGACCAGAAACATCGAAATCTGATGCCAAAAACCCCTTAAATTCTCAGAATTTTGTTTTGGGGAAGTTTCATCAAGTTCCCATGGTTTTTCCCCCATTTTTGATAATTGAACTAAAGAAACGGGGATTAATGGTCTAACAATGAATTAGGATTAGAAAATTTTACCTATGATCCTTCTCTTCAAAACCCACTGAAAATCGCCAATTCCCGAGCTCTCAAAATATTTTTAGACTTATGAAATCAATCCTCGGATTTTTGGAATAAACACACAGGGATCTCGCACCTGCGGTCCTGATCACCGCGCCTGTGGTACCGCACCTGCGGAAAAAGCATCGCAGGTGCGGAATTCACTTAAGTCCACTAGGGCCGCACCTGCGGTCGTTTGGTCGCGCCTGTGGTTCCGCACCTGCGAAACTCAGGTCGCCCCTGCGACCACTGGCCAAAGCCCTCGCCATCGCACCTGCGATCAGCCCTATCGCGCATGCGTGTCCGCACCTGCGGGAAAACCTTCGCAGGTGCGAAAACACCAGAAGAGGTCTGGTTTAGCAATTAGATAAGTCTCAAATTCTCCCGTTAAGCATCCGAAACAACCCCGAGGCCCCCGGGACCTCAACCAAAACCACCAATCGACCCTAATACCTTATTTGAACTAGGTCGAGCCTTAAAAACCCATCTCGTAACATCAAAATCATCGATTATGCATAGGTTCAAGCCTAGGAACTTAGGAAAAATTCTAGAAT